>CAUYLG010075647.1:0-32367 GCA_963573385.1 Cacajao melanocephalus
CAGCATCCCACCATAAATCTTACTCAAGGGACTTAACTCTTTGCCAGTGTGTGAGCAAGAGCAGAAGAATGACTGACAAATCTTTATCCCAAGTGTCACTATGCTACTAAAATCCCCACCCAGGGGATTTATTAGGAGGGAGTTATTTACCATTTTTGGGTCATGTGATGTATATACTAACATGATTTCTCACTGCACCTGTGTGCCCCATGCCCCACCCTGCCCATGTAATGATGCTTGCATATATTATGCAGATTCATGTCACCCTTCCTCAAAACATGTCAAAGACCTGTCCCTAGGGGGTTAGTTAGAGAACTATCATCCCAGCACTGTCTCCCTTGTATTTGAGCAGAATCCCCTAGTAAAGCTTTGTCTGGGAAACTGGCTTGGCCTCATGTCCATTTTGATTGCATGGAACCTAAGAATCTGTGGTCATAAAAAATGGAATCCTCTGTGAATGGAATATTTTCAATAGTGTTGAAAGGAACAATTGCAAAATAAACTTGGGGGGGTTAATATCGGTGCCCACTAGATTGATGTCTCTTGGAATTGAATGGTTCAGCTGCTTGATTCTTGGTAAGTCTATCTAATCTTATCTGACGCCTGCCATGCAATCTGTCCATGCGATGAAAGTCCTAGTTGACATCAGGGCAGAATTCAGCATGGGCAGAGACTTTCACCATCTTATTGTCAGTAGCTATCTCAGGACCAACGAGGAGATCATGTTGTTGGTTGGCAACATGACTGATACTGAGAAGTGAGTGAGTATACCAGAAACTCTGTAAGACCCTTATTGACATGTGATGGTGAGACTAAGATGTCTTCTTTGCCATAGCGGTGATTGTGCAAAAAAGTAAGTCATATATAATTGAAAAGGGGCAAAATCCACAGTGAGCCAGGATCACTGAAAATATAGATAACACAGAAGCCCAGGAGTGGTGGAGGATCAGACAGAACCAGGCTTCTAACTGAAGGTGAGATGGCGGGGGCAGGGGCGAGGAGTGAATCTAGTAGAGAGAAGTTCCTGTGTAAATGGAGAGAGAGAAGGTTGGATAAATGTGGTGTACTTACAAGAGAAACCAGTAGCTGTCATGAAGGCATTGTGTACATGGAGAGGTGAGATCAGAGGTCTTTGTAAATCAAAGCATCCTTCACCTTGGCATCCCAGAGCCATATACTCACCCTTACTGTGCCCAAAGGAGAATTCCTCTAGAGGCCATAGAGATTTTCAAGAACCTCTACAACTGTGTCTTCTAGTTGAAAGATCATAAATGAGGAAAATCAGTGTGTATACCTTGTGTTTGTGTTGCTGGGGGGGGGCGATTCTCAGCATAGCTAATACAGCTTGGATCATTGTCCTCTTGTTTTATCTATGTTGATGGGTACAGTCTTAATCTGTTTGGGAGGCTAAAATAGAATATCATAGACTGAATGGCTGATAAATAAAATAATTTTATTTTCTCACAGTTTTGGAAGCTTGGAAATCCAAAATCAAGAAAGCAGCAGATTTGCTGTCTGGTGAGGGCCTGCTTCTTGGTCAGTAGATGACTTTTCCCACTGTGTTCTTGCTGTAGAAGAGAGGAAGCAGCTCTCTGGGGTCTCTTATAAAGGCATTGACTTCATTCATGAGGGCTCTGCCCTCATGACCTAGTCACCTGTCAAGAGCCCTATCTCCCACATTGGGAGTTAAGATTTCAACCAAAATGTTTATGACAGGTGGGAATCATAAAACTCAATCATAAAAATAAAAATAAAATAGAATATATCTAGACTGTTTGCATTATAAATATTCAGCATCAGCCTTAAAGTTGATGTTTGTTATGAACCAGAACAAACTGTAAGAATTTTTAAAAATTAGACATGTCTTTCACTTTTTAAATTCCATATTTGCCCTGTGCCAAGTAAAACAGATGCTTAATAAGTAATTTTGTAAGTTACAAAATTAATACGTTATTGCCTTGAGGGGACAAAAATTTTAATAAACGAATTTTGAAAGAGACAATATCCACTTCACTTTTATTTTCTTATTTTTGTTGCTGTACACTGAACATCAAAAATTAGCTTCAGGCTAATTGTGGATATTGCCTTATTATTTTATATTGCCTTGACTGAGAGTGAGTAATCCATTACACCAGATAACAGTTATTCTCCCTGTTTCTTAGTTTGCTCAGGTGTAAAATAAGAAGATTGGATGAGATGATAGCTAAGGCATTTTCTGAACTATTTTCCATTCTATGTACGTTGAGCTCATGCTACTCCTAATGCATACAGAATCCCTTAATTTCATAAATATGCTCCTCTCTCAGACCTGGATTGCCTTATATTTATTTATTTATTTTGTCTGTGTACATTTTCTATTTAGGCACGAGGATTCTGTGATAGGCATGTTGCTACAACAGCGTGTTCTTGTTGTTATTGTTGTTTTTCTGATGCACAAATGCCAAAGTGGCTAGCCTTTTTACCTCTGTTCTGTTTAGGTACTTCATGATTTGGTTGAAGTGGATTTCTTCATCTGTCAGTAGCTTATTTGGTCTAAGGACAGACATTCCATTTTTACGATTTACTTTTTTTCACATTCTACTTGTGTAATTTACTCCCTCAATGCAAGGATTAAAATGATAGTCTACATTTTCTGTTGATTTTTGTGGAGGTTTGGCCCATTATGCCTGATGGACTTCTAAAATCACTCACTAACTCCTGCAGAATTCTTCATATCTCTTTTTTTGGAAATGTGAAAACTTATCTACCCAAGCAATGTGATTATTTCCTTTGTGTTTCTTTCTGTTCTATTTTTCCTCTCTCAACACCCAAGGCAACTTCTCTTTGCCACAATAGTTCTGTTTCTCACTTTTTATCATCTTTTGAATTCTTGAGAAAGAAAGTGGAATTGATAAACGGCAATTTTGTTTTTGTTTCTTCGTCTGTTTCTTGACATTCTCCTTTTTTATGCTTTCATCAGCACAGACCCTTGTCAGAGTGAATTTATGTGCGAGTTTGTTCTGTGAATATTACTTAACAAAGTCAGATATCTGGTTTTCTGAAAATGCATACAAATACAGTAGGACTATTAAATGCTGCAATTCAGAAAATGGGCAGTGATTGTGTACCAGTCACCTTATACCAGAAAGGTGAAGTTCTTGATTCCTACAGATTCTGTTATAATACTTAGAATAAACAAAAGGGAGAATGGAAACAATTTAAGGAAGGCCGGTAAAGTTAGTAAAACTTGGTTCTGGGTCTTTGATGCCTTCTCTGGACCATGTCCACATGCCTTGTATGCAATAGATCAGTTCAAATTCGTGAAATAACAGGGTCTATTTTTAGCCCATTATGCATTCCGTATTTCTTTCTTGGGCAGTCTCATAGTCTTAATGATGATCTTTTCTTTGTTATGGACTCTTTGATCACAGGAAACAGATATCAATTCAAATTATCTATAAAAAAAATTATGAAGCCAGGTGCAGTGGCTCGCACCTGTAATCCTAGCACTTTGGGAGGCCAAGACGGGCAGATCACGAGGTCAAGAGATCGAGACCATCCTGGCCAACATGGTAAAACCCCATCTCTACTAAAAATACAAAAATTAGCTGGACATAGTAACATGCACCTGTATTCCCACCTACTTGGGAGGCTGAGGCAGGAGAATTGCTTGAACCCGGGAGGCGGAGGTTGCAGTGAGCCGAGATGGCACCACTGCACTCCAGCCTGGTGACAGAGCGAGACTCTGTCTCAAAAAAAAAAAAAATTGTAAAACCCAGAGAAGAACAACATGGAAACCAAGTGCAAAAAGATTAGCTTGGCTTTCTAAGAACTGCAGCATCACTAGGTTTCAATTCTCTGTCTTTTAAGGGTTTCTCATACTGCTTTTCTGGGTCTGTCATCTTCATTTCTCTCTTCCTCAGCAGTCTAATTTTTTTCCATAGCCTTTCAGGGTAGCTCCAATATGGAATATTGCTCTCAGATGAAGGCAAGAGGAAACACTTTTGTAGGGTCTGCTCTCTGTTCTCATCCCACGTCTAGTCTAGTCTCTGGATAGCTGAGATTCTGGAATTCTATGATCACTGGTGCCCAAGGGTGCACACACTGGCTCCTTGGGCTGCCCACAGGAGGATATGCCTGAGTTGGAAGATTCCATAGAATTTTCCTGGTATATCAGAGAATTCCAGAATTCCAGGTGAATTTTACATTTTAAATTTTATTTATGAGTTAAGTAAATAGCAGCACAATGTATTCATTTAATGTGACCATTTTAATCCAAGTACATATTATAGACCACAAGTTTTGATATGTTTTTATTACCTTTCAGTTTAAAATACTTTCCAACTCTCCTCTGATTTTTTTTTTTAGTTTGATAATGGGCTACTTTAAAGTGTTACTTCACTTTCAAATACTTGAATATTTTCTAGATATGGTTCTGTTAATAATTTCTAAATTAATTATACTGCAGTAAGGGAATATATTTTGTATGATTTCAAATATTATAATTTTATTAAGATCCATTTGTTGGCCCAAAATATGCTCTATCATTTTATAATGTACTAGATACTAGGACTACACAAAGAAATGACATGAAAATTATTAAACAGTTAACAATTCTTTTGTTTAATAGATATGTTTACAAATTATAAATGCATTACAAATTGTGTTATAAATAGCAGAGATATGTGTACAAAATTCCATAGGATATTACTGTGATTTTGTCAGGAAGCAAATTACGATCTAGAAAGGATCATCATTTTGTTAGCAGTTACTGCAGAACAAGACACGAGAGATGTATTATAATTGTTTCAACCTTGGGAGTTAATATCATTTTTCTTATATTACATATAAGGAAAGATTTTGGAATTAGTGAAAATAAAATAGGTCATAGGATCAGGGAATAAATGTAAGAGGTTGATGATGAGGTGTTATTAAATCTGGATATATATATATATATGTATATATAAAATCTGGACATATACCTTTATGTCCACATATACCTATATTCCAGATTTAATGTACATATATTTATATATATTTAATATAGATATCTATTTTTTTGAGACAGGGGTCTCGTTTTGTCCCTCAGGGTGGAATGCAGTGGCATGATTTCTGCTCACTGCAACCTCTGCCTCCCAGGTTTAAGTGATTCCCGTGTCTCAGCTTCCCAATGGACCAACAGAATTTAAAAAATACACCTTCAAAGACTTATCCAGAAATTTAAAGACTTAATTCCCCTTAATTTAAAATCTATGTAGATGAAAATTTTAATTACATTTTATTGTATTCTGTCATTAGATCAGAACTCCCTTGTTGAGTACTGATATACATAATCTAAATGAGAAGCAACTTGTCCAACTTATGAAGGACTCCATTTTGTGAAAGTTTGGAACTAAATCTTGAAGTATGTACCAATTCACAGCAGCAGATGTCTGTATACAACAGACATCTCCATAACCAGGAATGTATAGACAAAAGGCCAGGAGCCCTCTGGATAATAAATATTATTTTGTCTTTATTGAGCACTTATCTCTGAGGAACTAAAGTGATTTACAGGAATTATCTCATTAATTCATACAATATTCTTAAGAAGCAGGTAGATGACAGCTGATGTTGTCTTTGTTTTTTAATAGAATTCTCGAGGTACAGCCTGGAAACTTTGATTAGATAAGTGAGCAGGATCCATAATATCCTAATCTAAGGGAAACTGTCTTTCAAACTTTGGAAACATCATAACATTCAAAACACGTTTTTATAAGTATTGAAGTTTTCAGTGTATTTTCCAGCTAAAGGAGCAAGCCATGTCTAAAGGTGTTATTGATAAGAACTCTTAAGAACATTCGTAAGAACTCAGAAGTTGATAGATTCTCTATGAAATCCTACAAATATATTTGAAAAATCTGCTATATGAGAAATAAAATCAGAGCATGGTATTTTCTGCAGAGAGGTTTTGGTCATCTTCGTAAGGTAAAATTTATGAACATAAAAGTCCTTAGTAAGGACTTCTTATAGGATATGTAGAATTATGTGTGTGTGTGATATCCTTAATCACACACATAGATATGTCTATATCTCTCTATATATGTAGGCATATATAGATATAGACATGTCCGTATGTATATAGACATATATATATACACATATATACAGAGACATATGTATGCATATATAGATATGTCTATGTCTATGTCTATATATAGACATGTCTATATATATGTGTGTATATATATAGATATAGATATATATGTCTATATATATAGATATAGACATATCTATGTGTGTGATAAAGGATATCACACACATACATAATTATCTATCTATCTATCTATAAGCATATCTATGTGTATCTATGTATATCCATATATTCAACAAGGGAGTTCTGGTCTAATGATAGAATACAATAAATGATAATATAATAATGAAAAAATACAATATAATAGAGTATAATAAATAATATGACAATAAAATTTAATTAAAATGTTCATCTACATTAATTTTAATTTAAGATAAACTAAGTCTTCAAATTGTTGGATATTTCTTCAAAGATGTATTCTTTAAATTCTATTGGTCCAGATTCAATAACACCTTCTCATCATGAGGCTCTTGAATTTATTTCCTGATCCTATGACCTATCTTCACCAATTCCAATATCCTTGATCAAACACATGTAATTATATAGATATCCATCTATAGCTATGTATATCTCTATCTCTACTTCAGTATCTGTCTATCTATCTATCTATCTATCTATCTATCTATCTATCTACCTACGTATTTATCATTAAAATGAAGCACTAAAATAAATATAATATGGCATACACAAACTTGTTCTCTCTCAGGAATGGACAGAACATTACGAGCAGAAAATTGTAATGAAAGGTTGATTATAAACATAGCTGCCTATTGCACTTTAAATAAAATGCAAATGCCTTGCTGTGACCTTTGAGGCTTTATGTGGATTGCCTTGATTATCTATTCAACCTCATCAAATAGAGAACTCTTTCTTATTTGGCCTGTTCCCAAACATCTAACTCCTCTGCCTGCATTCTCAGTTTTATCTGACGGCCTTGAGTCCTATTTCACTAAGAAAATAGAAACATTCAGTAGTCCACAAGCTGTTTTGATATTTACAGACTTAACCTCATCTGTTTTCATATACTCTAGCTCTCTGCCTCCCTGTGGATGAACTGTCTATAATTTATCTCAGCTGCTTTCCCCCAAATCACTGGATACTATAGCCTTTCGCCTCTAGCCCACTCAAGGCTATGCTCTAGGAAGGGTCCTTTCTCCTGATTCGTTATTTTCCTTCTCTAGTAAATCAGTAGGCAAACATGATCTTACTTCTTCCATTGAAGAAAAGAGAAAGAATTCTTTTTTGTTGTTATACTCTGCAGTTTATTGAGGGTTCTTAGTATTTATACATCTGTTTACTGAGTGCAGGGAAAAAAAAACACCTTAATTTGTTGGATCAAGATATAATTTATATTTAATTAACTAAATAATTAATTTTAAACTTTTATTTTAGGTTTAGCAGTAGATGTAAAGGTTTGTTACATAGATACACTTGTGTCATGGGGGTTTGTTATACAGATTATTTCATCACTCAGGTATTAAGCCCAGTATTCAATAGTTGTCTTTTCTGCTCTTCTCCCTCTTCCCATGCTCTACCCTCAAGTAGACCACAGTGTATGTTATTTCCTTATTTGTGTTCATGAGTTTTCATTATTCAGCTCCCACTTTAACTAAGAATATGTGGTATTTGGTTTTCTGTTTCTGCATCTGTTTGCTAAGTATAATGTCCTCCAGTTCCATCCATGTTCTCTCAAAAGACATGATTTTTTTTTATGCCTGCGTGGTATTTCATGGTTTATATGTACCGTATTTTCTCTATCCAATCTGTCACTGATGGGCATTCAGGTTGATTCCATGTCTTTGTTATTGTGAATCATGCCTCAGTGATCGTTTGTGTGCATGTGTCTTTACAGTAGCATGATTTATGGGATTGCTGGGAAGAATGATGTTTCTGCTTTTATCTCTTTGAGGAATCACCACACTGCTTTCCACAATAGTTGAATTAATTTACACTCCCATCAACAGGGTATAGGTGTCCCTTTACTCTGCAACCTTGCCGGCATACGTTATTTTTTGACTTTTTTTATAATAGTCATTCTTACCCGTGTGAGATGGTATCTCATTGTGGTTTTGATTTGAATTTCTTTAAGGATGAGCAATGCTGAGCTTTTTTTCTTATGCTTGTTGGCTGCATGTATGTCTTCTTTTGAAAAGTGTCTGTTCATGTTCTTTGCCCACCTTTTAATGGGTTGTGTGTTTTTCTCTTGTAAATTTGTTTAAGTTACTTATAGATGTTGGATATTAGACCTTTGTCAGATGCATAGTTTGCAAAAATATTCTCCCAGTCTGTAAGTTGTCTGTTTATTCTGTTGATAGTTTATTTTGCTAAGTAGAAGCTCTTTTGTTTAATTAGATGCTGCTTGTCAATTTTTGCTTTTGTTGAAGTTGCTTTTGGTGACTTTGTCATGAAATCTTTCCCTGTTCATATGTTCAGGATGGTGTTGCCTAGGTTGTCTTCCAGGGTTTTTATGCTTTTATGTCTTACATTTAAGTCTCTAATCCATCTTGAGTTGGTTTTTATAATAGTGTAAAGAAGGGGTCTAGCTTAAATAAATAGTGCTGGGATAAGGAAATATTATTTATGGTAGAGACACTCTATTCTCTTTAGCCATTTTGAAATATATAGTAGATTATCATAAACTACAGTCATCCCACTGATGTATCAAGCACAAGGTCTTATTGCTTCTATGTTGTATACTTTTACTCATTAATCAATCTCTCTTCACACCCTCCACTCCACTGTCTTTCCTGGCCTCTGGTAACCACCAATCTACTCTCTATCTTCATGAAATACACCTTTTTAGCTCCTGCGTGTGAGTGCCAATATGTGATATTTGTTTTTGTGTCCTTGGCTTATTTCACTTACCATAGTGAACTCTAGTTCCATCAATGTTGCTGCAAATGACAGATTTTAATTTTTTTATAGCATAAAGAAAATACAAATATAGAAGGTGATGATACCTCAGTCACACTGATCTGATGCTTATGAATTACATAGACAAATTATTGCATGTATCTTGAAATATGAATTTCTATTATGTATCTATAAAAAATTCAATCTGAAAAAGAAAGTATTTTCAATGTTACTGACTCATTTCTCTTTTTGTTTCTATAATGAAAATCTTCCAGAGAGTTGATTATACCATCAGTTTCTAATTGTTTTCTATCCTCCAATTCTCCCTTTAGTCCTCTCTGTGCAAATTCAGGTTTTAAGGTTAGCAGTGACTTACA
This sequence comes from Cacajao melanocephalus, assembly GCA_963573385.1. Classification (NCBI taxonomy): domain Eukaryota; kingdom Metazoa; phylum Chordata; class Mammalia; order Primates; family Pitheciidae; genus Cacajao; species Cacajao melanocephalus. Next base: position 9,343 of record CAUYLG010075647.1, read on the forward strand.
CATAACTAAATTCAGTGGCCAGTTCTCAGTCCTCTTCTTTGTTGACCTATCAACACCATTAGGCCAGGTTGCCAATTCCTTATTCCTTAAAACATTTGATTCACTGAGTTTCTTCCCGTGATCCGCCTCCTACTTCAATAGCTATTTGGTTTTGGTCTTCCTTGAAGTTTTCTCTTGATCTTTCTGTTCATTTCATATTAGTGTGGAGGGATTGGTGGTTCATTTTTCATTACATATTACCTTAAAATGTAATAAAACTATTCACTGTTTCTAACTAAACTTGGTTTGCTTTGATACTGTGGTTATAGGTTTGTTTTAGTGAAAATATCTTATGATCTGAACTATGGGAAGAGATCGAAAAGGACTGAGTCAAAACACGAAAGCAGATGACCCAACTGAATTGAATATACCCATCACATCATCACAGAGTTAGACTCACTGGTTACTCCTAGTTTATCTTTAACACAATTCAGCTTAAAATGGACAGATTGCCATAAAAAGGGCTCCCAGCTTAAATGCTAAGCCAGTTGACAGAGGAATTTCTACAGCAATTAAAAAAACACTGGTGCTCTAGTAATTTCAAAACACTGTCCTCCAACATCTGCACAGGTGACCTCTGGTCACAGGTGTGTAGGGAGACCTGAGTGATTGGGAGTCATCACTTGGGAACTCATAAGTTTGCACCTCTCTGATTTCACTGTTGAGAGTAGCTGTAGAAGTCCTACAGACAAACCTGACTCCAGAGACCCTCAAGTTGACTGAGGGGAATCTCAAAGGAAAACAAAATAATTAAAACATCCTAGAGTTTGAGAGAGGGATCAGAACTCTAAATACTGATTTAAAGCTACCAGCTTATATAAGGAAGCATTGGAGTTTGAAGATGAACTCAACTAAGGCAAAGACCACACAGTTTTCAGCATGCTTAAGGAATGCAGGGAAGAATAACGGAATAAGCAAGTAGTCAATAGGGCAAGTGTTTGGAGAGTTTCTGCATATCATGATTAAAACTATAAAGCTGCTGGTTGTGGTGGTGTGCACCTGTGCACGTGTGGTCCCAGCTGCTTGGGAGGCTGACATGGGAGAGGAGTTTGGTCCTGCCTGGAAAACATAGAGAGAACCCATCTCTAAAAACAAACAAACAAAATACACAAAAAAACATATTGCTACAACCAAACCAAACACAACCTCTGTTCTACACTTGGATAGCTTATTTTATTTATTTATTTTCTATGGTCAGGGAAAACTCTGCCTCAAAACTGAAGAACTGGACCTTGAATTTATGTTTCTTCAGGGACCCTTAGGAATAGTTCTTAAACTTTACAAGGCCACAAACTCACTGAAAATTTAATGAAAGCTGTGGATCCTTCCCCAGAAAAACAAAAATGAGTGTAAAGAAACAGACATATCTCTGAAAAAGGAAATCAGAGGCCTCCTGGGTGCTAGTAATAGTCACAGAAAAAGATATGGCTGGTAATTTCTTGTGTTCAGTTTGAGAGTGTTTTCTGCTGCTTTCTTATTATATTCACCTGAGATTTTGTTGTTATGACAAAATGGTACTGAACTCCTAGTTAGGGTTGCTGAGTTTTATTCTCTAATTTCACAACTGCCTTTTGTGATTGTGTCACATATATACTTTGTCTTAATAAAACGTAATGCTATTGATGGTACCTAGGTTATATTTTGCTGGGAATAGAATGTGTTGAGTTGGAGCAACATACCTACAAACTGGTAAAATGAACAATGCTAATACTTGATAGTAGAATTGAACCAAGCTGCTTTTCCTAGACAATTTAAATTAGAGGGAGTAAATTGGTCTTAAAACTTCAGAAAGAGTTTACATATAAGTAAATAACATTTTTTTAAATTTAACAAAATACCTTTCATAAAATCTAATAAAGATTTTGAAATAGTAAATTTGCTTTATATCTCCTTTCACAAATAAGAGTAAGAGAAAAACATAATTCAGCCTATTTTCAGGTGAGATATGCAACCATGTGTAAAGTATGTACAGAAAGAGAAATCCTGTTTTAGACGGCAGTAACAAGGAGGGAAAGAAGAGAGGGAAATATGAGGTCAAGAGTAATGTCAAGATTCAAGTCAGTGTAGATAAATTGAAAATTTTATCTGAACATCTAATATTGATTGACAGTGTTTTAGACAGCTCTTTTGACGTCAGGAGCCAGCCATCATTTACTGCAGACTCAATAAGGTCAAAGTTTAACTTCCTTGATAAAAAGAGCCACAGCAATCTTGAGAAAAAGGGCCACAAGGATTGCAACAATTAAATCTATTAAAAATATTAAAAGTTAGCCAAGTTTAAAGATAGATACTGGTTCTAAAGGTAATGTAAAGAATCACACAGACAAATTACCATGATCTAAAATGTTATCACTTTGACTCCTGGTCTTAATACAGGATGTTGGCCACCTGAGTGACAAATTTGATATAGCAAAAGTAGAAAGATACCTGTAAACAAATGAGGTCAAATGATAAAATTACCTTTCTAGAAATCAAAGGCATAGATGGTGCTATTTTCTATAAGTCCATAAAATTTTTCCATTTTTGTATCTTGTGTTCTCTCTTTGTGTATATGTGTATATAAACACATATAGAGTAGTAAATTCTATAGTCACCTGATTTATCCCTGTATTTATTGAATATTATCATACCAATATCAGTAGTTGCACACAACTTATATTCTATTTCAAAAGCAGACATAGTAACTACACAAATTAAAATGAACTTACACACCTAGTCTTTGAAGGAAATAATAGATATCTCCTTTAAATATCCAATTAGTTTACCGTCATTTACTCATATACACATCTTAAGGTTATGGTGGCAGAAAATCATGTTAGCTCAACATGGTCAACAGAAACAGACATGATGTAGGAATAACAGTGAAAGACTCTGTGGGAAAATGATCTGTTACAGTGTATTTCTCATGAAGAGTCATCTATTAAGACACCGGCCAAGAATATAGCACAGATGGGCTGGTAGAATCTCCTCCCTTTAGGGTGATTCAGTAGCTGTATGAATAATCAATCCAGGATGATTAGTCCTGGCCTTCACTTCATGTCTCATATAAAATCTTGGATAAAAATTGTCTATAAGCCAGGTGCAGGGGCTCATGCCTGAAATCCCAGCATTTTGGGAGGCTGAAGCAGGAAGATCGTTTGAGCACAGGAGTTCAAGACCATCCTGGGAAACATAGTGAAATCCCATCTCTACAAAAAATAAACAAGTTAGCCGGGCATGTTGTCTCACACCTGTAGTCCCAGCAACTTGGGACAATAAGTCGGGAGGATTGCTTCAGCCCAAGAAGTTGAGGCTACAGTGAGCCATGATTGCACCACTGCACTCGAGCCTGGGCAACAGAGAGAGACTGCCTCTAAAAAGTAAGAAAAAAATTATCTGTAATTATAAATAAATATAATGAAGTAATAAAAAACTAAAAATAAAAAATACCACTTTTATTGTTCAGAACTTTCTAATGAGCAATTGAACTTTCTAATGAGCAATTGAATTAAAAATTAAAATGTTTTATAAGAAAGCATAGAAAAATTACTCATACATTTAAAGACTGTTTTATATTTATTAATATTTCTTTTCTACTTTAAAGCTATTTTCCAGCAAGTATTCAGTATTCAATTAAACTTTTACAGTTCAAATGTTTATATGCATTTTGATTTTCTTATAGAGTAGCCAAGTAACAATTAATTTGACTAGTGTTTAAAAATGTTTAAGGAAAATTAATTTAGTATGTATTGAAACTAATTTTATTTTAGATAAGCATAGACATGTCCCATAAACTTCCAGATATACATGCCCTAAAGATATAGCAGAATGTGTATTACCAAAGGAAAAGTTGTCTGTGCCATTTTATTTTATTTTATTTTAGTTGGAGACGGAGTCTTGCTGTTGCCCAGGCTGGAGTGCAATGGCGTGATCTCAGCTCAATGCAACCTCTGCCTCCCAGGTTCAAGTGATTCTCTTGCCTCAGCCTCTTGAGTAGCTGGGATTACAGGCGTGTGCCACCATGCCTGGCTAATTTTTGTATTTTTGTAGTTTTAGCAGAGATAGGTTTTCACCATGTTGGCCAGGCTGGTCTCAAATTCCTGACCTCAGGTTTTTTAATCATGTAAAACCAAATATAAAGCATAATTATAAATAAAGTTAGAACTAATCACGTATGAGTCAATGTCTTATTAAGAATATGTTACTGAGATTGGATGACCATATGTGCAATTGCAGGAGCTGAAGAAAGCATACACCAGCTGGTTTATGTCATTGTGCTTATTGGGAATATTACTTTCATAGTGATAAGTACCATAAATTTGATTTTATTCATTTCTTTTTATCAGATTGCTCTTCATAAAATTTGTCTGTATACCAGATGGTACAAATTGACTCTCAATGTACCCACTGGTTTAATGTATAGCTCTGTAAAAAACAGCCCGAGTTTTGCTCCTAATTTCTCTTAATGAAACTAGAATGATGTCTGTCTGTCACATGGTTTTCGGTCTAAAAATTCTTTTAAATGTAATCCTGTCACCGATGGTGGATCAGTTACCTTGATCATCCTTCATGCTTACTATGACTCTGAAATAATCTGAAACTCCGGCTTTAATCAACTGTAGCAATTTGGGATTGATTATGTTTATGAAGCAGAGAAGAGTCCAGTCATCTATTTAGTGTTTTAGTTATCAAAATGTGAATGTTACGCCAGTTTTGGGACTGTAAGCATGTCATGAAATACATGGATATAATATCCCAAGAAGCAGTCAATATTGATGAGATATTTTATAGCTTCAATCTATAACCTTCTCCATGTAATCAGAATAGGAACTTTTCTACACTTCACTTCATTGCCTACCCACTTGTATTCTGGTTGACATTGGTTATCACAATTACAAAGAGCAACTCATCCAATAGTATACATTTGTTTGTGAGTGTGTCATGTACCACTTAGATTTTCCCACAAAAAATGTGAGTTAACTTTTCTTCATATTCTCTGCCTTCAGTAAAACATACTTTGTATACTTTTATTGTCATAAAATATTTGTCAATATTCACAAACCAATACATGTTGTATTTTTTGTACTCAGTTGTCGTGCTCCTACGTTTATGTGAAAGCTGTTATTTCAACAACTCTTCAAAGAGCTTTTTGAGTCCATTGGCTCAGTTCTTCTCTCTCACATAGGCATTCTAGTTTGTCAATGCTCCTTTTGAAAATTTGGCTCAAAGTTCAAAACGTGATATTCTGTCTCAGGGTCAGGGGACTCATCATTGCTTTGTTGCTGTTGTTGGACATGCATTTATATATCAATGCCTTCTAAAATCACATGAGCCTTTATGGCAACTATGTGACACATATGACTTACTGACCTAAGAAGGAACAAAATGTTTAGACCAGGTACAGTGACTCAGTCTGTAATCCCAGCACTTTGGGAGGTGAAGATGGGAAGACCGCTGGAGCCCAGGAGTTTGAGACCAGCCTGAGCAACATAGCAAGACTGCATCCCTACCAATACATAAAAAATTAACCAGGTGGGGTGCTGCCTGCCTATAGTCCCAGCTACTCAGGAGGCTAAGATAGGTTTATTGCTTGAGCTCAAGAGTTCAAGACTACAGTGAGTTATGATCATACCACTGCACTTCAGTGTAGGTGAGAGAGTAAGACTCTGTCTCAAAAAAAAAAGTTTATATATTTTTTTGGTGGGTTCTACCATTAATGAACATTTCTCTCATGCTATAATTTTTCTTTTGGTATAATATAAGATTTTGAATGTAAACCAAAAATAAAATTCTAAAGCTCCAAGCTATCTGAATAGACTTTCTCCTCAGCTGGACTCTTTTAAAATGTAACCTAAAAGACTGGTTCAGGCCATGAGGAGAAATGGGGGTCAGACATGCCTCTGGCATTCATTGATCATACCTCAGACATTCACATTAACACAGACTTCAAGTCTGAAAAGATACATTTTACAGCCTATTCTCTCTGAATCCTGCTACCTGGAGGCTTCATCTGCATGAAGAAACTCTGGTCTTCACAACATCTTATTGCAACCCAGACATCCCTTTCCATTGATCCCAGTTCTTTGAATAAACTCAACCAATTGTTAACCAGAAAAATTTTAAATAAGTTGGAAGCTTCCCCTTCAAGTTGTCCCGCCTTTCTGGACCAAACCAATGTATTTCTTAATTGTATTTCACCGAAGTATCATGACTCTCTAAAATGTATAAAACCAAGTTGCATCAGGAAGTCCTGAGTGCTGTGTCATGGGCCACAGTCACCATATTTGGCTCAGAATAAATCTCTTCAAATATTTTACAGAGTTTAAACTGTTATTTATTTTCTTTTGTTAGACTAGGTTCATATTTCACCCATTTAAATCTACTTGTTTATTTAAGTATAAAAGTCAAGGAGAGGAATGGTGAGGCAGGCCAACTCTTGGTTAAGGCAATAGATGATATAGGCTGAATCTCCCATTGAAACAGAAGCTTTCTTCTCTTGCTCATGTGATCTTTGTCTGGTGAGAGATAGAGAAAAATCATGGCTCTGCCCTTTGGTCTCCGTCTGGTTTGGAGGGCATCCTCTGCGCCCACCTTGGCTTTCACATTACTCACGGTAGGTTCTCTTCATGGGCTTAAACTACAATGACAAGTTTAATTTTTCTAAATGCAATTAAAAACGGAGTATCCTTGTGCTACTCTTGGTGTCTTTTTTTTGAAATGGAGTCTCCCTCTGTCACCCAGGCTGGAGTGCAGTGGCACAATTTTGGCTTTCTGCAACCTCTGCCTCCTAAGTCCAAGCGATTCTGCTGTCTCAGCCTCCCTGAGTAGCTGGGACTACAGGCGCATGCCACTATACTCAGCTAATTTTTTTTTTCTTTTGTATTTTTAGTAGAGATGGGGTTTCACCATATTGATCAGGCTTGGCCTTAGGTGATCTGCCCGCCTCGGCTTCTTAAAGTGCTAGATTTGTAGGCATAAGCCACCATGCCCAGCTTGGTGTCTGTCATAAAGGAGCTTTTCCTCTGAAGCTGGGTAGTGATCTCACTCACCTTGCATCAGACCACAGTGGGCTTCTTTCCTCGGTCTTTGTGCCAATGTCCCAGTCTCCACTTTTGGGCAGATAAAGGGATGAATAAATTTAGATGGTAAATGTGATCATTCTAGGCCTGATACTTCTGGACTTGCTTTTAGATTTCAATGTGGTTGTGTTCTTAGAAATTCCGAATCCAAAAGGCTTTTAAAAATCCTCTTCCATGGTCCTCTCTCCATAAGTATTCTTAACAGACACAAAGTAAAGCATTGACTCCTGTTTAAAATGTTAAGTCATTTTAATATTTTTAAACTCAGCCTTATCACAATTCACTGGAGTTATTTTTGAAAACAGGATTTATACATGACAATCCATCTCACTTTAAATATAGACTATAGTTACATCCTCAAGATGACTGAGTCCTAAGTCTACTCCGGGATTTTTAATTAGTCTATGATACAGGCAATGGGTTGTACTAAGTTTGTTAGACATCCTGGACAAATCTCTGTCTCTGGTAGGCTGGACACTAAATATGAAATTAAAAATTCAGCTATGTAGAAAAGATAACATCATTTTCTTATAAATGAAAATAAATTCCTATAGTGACATTATTTTACCGGGTAGTTAAAACTAGATTAATTCAGAGTTCTACTCCATTTCCCCTGGATGTGTTTCCAATTTCTTTCTTACTCCACAGCATTGCTGAGAAAGTATTGCGGAAAGAGACCCAAGCATCTAGGATCACCTCCCCCTTGATTTCCACACTGCGTTTCAATAGAAGAAAAGGCTGGCCAACCGGTGCCTCCTTAACTGCCTTCCTATAGATAGCAGGCATAGTATAGGGGAATCTTTCTGGAAGGTACTCTTTTTACTTAAACAAGATCAAACTCCCACCCCACACCTACCCCATGAACCAAGACCCTTTCACATGTGATTTCTAAAACTGTAAACCCAAGACCCTTTCATGGGTAATTTCTAAGGCTGTAAACCCAAGACATTTTCACGTGTAATATCTAGAGTTGTAAGTCTATATAAAGGCAGAGCTTCTCTTTGTTAGATGAGCTTGGCTGTTAGACAACTATGTCGCCTTGCTCCCGGTGGAATAAGTCACTCCTTCCTTCCTAGTTTGGTGTCTGAGAGGTCTGTTTCTCACGGCTGCTCCTGCTTCAGTATCACCGTGTGTGGATAACCATAAAGCTCCTCTAGACTATTTCTCCTGGACATCTCGCTGTCTCCTGGACTTTACCTGGAAAGAAACAGTTTTCCTCCATTCTAGAGTTCCCCTATCCTTTCTCTTGCCCTTTGGAGAATATCCCATTTCCGTCAGCTGCATTTCCTCTGGACTACACCACAGAGGCAAGACCCTGCTCTCCCCAGGACCCACACTGTGCACTCATCTCTTTCTTCTTTCTGATACTCTTCTTTTCTCGATCCTTCCAGGGAAGGGGAACTTTGGGTTGTGTCTGGATGTTGGGAGTTTTGAGAATAAGAATAAATTATTCTCCTGAGATCTAGGATTTTGAATCTCAAAAGTTAAGAACTGATGTTTCTGTTTTATTTTCTTTCTGATGTGTCAACACTTCTATGAGTGAACAACACAAAGAATGTCCAAATAGAAAAAAATAAAACGTAATGGCTAATCTATCGAAATGTTATTCTGTTGCAGATATATGATGATTATACATATGTACACACATATGTGTGCCTATGCATGTAACCTTGTAAAATTCAGATATTGTCTTTCAGTTCTAATAAAACATAAGTATGTTGTTGAGTTTCTAAGGTTCCAGTATTGCCTAGAGAGAATAGAATAGTAAAATATGTGCCAAATTTGTTTACAAATTGCAATCATTTAATAATGCAACCAATATGCCCTATGTCCAATTTCACTTTTGAGGCACTAAAGAAGAATGTATTTTAAAATATAAAATTCAGTGACTCTGAGATAATATAACATTCTTAGAATGAAAAATATGTTTCTTTTTTTCCTCCCACATTCTCCCACAACCCAGGAATAATAGAAACACAAGGAATACACACAGGTTTCATGAACGACTCCTGCTTAATGCCAGTCATCACCATCACTTACTGGAGGGCATGGTGAATCCACTGTGCCCCCAAAAGCTACTTTCCCAAATGGTAGAATTCTCTGAACTTTCCTATTGCTCTCGGTTTCTTTCAGAATTGTTTCTTGCTATAATTGCCACTACCTTGTAAATGCAATTGTGCAGGAGGTCTGCTGAATATTCTCTCCCTCCAGCCACTGCTATGGTGGGTAAAGCATGGCATATTCTGAATACTAGAGCAGTCCAGGTCTCCACATCAAACTGGAATGTTCTATAGGAGGAGAAATGGCAGCTTTTCCACATGGTAACAATCAGTTTGTGGTTTTATACATCAAATGGCTGGCTCTTTTCTATGTATACACATCTAGTCATTTTTTCATGGCACCTCTTCAATGCCAGTAATATTGGTCCACAAATAATTTGATATCAATGCATGCTTTACCAGAGCCAGCCCTTCCCCATTTGAATCTTCAAAAGAAGATGTACTATCTTCTCTCCATCTCAAGGCCTAACACATTTTCTTTCTGCAATATTTATCACTTTTTAGAGTGACTAGTATTTTACCTATTTCCATCAGGTAAAATAAAGAAAAAAATAACAGTCATAAAACTGTTATTATGGTTTATGTTATTGAAAAAGATCAAGTAGTTGCACCAATATGAATTGGGCCTAATTTCTCATAATTAGGTCTTCAGAGTCAAGGTGTCAATGAGTAGCAAACCCTAACTCTACAAACAAACTTGAGACAAAGGAACTGGTGATAAACAGATCTTGCTGTTGATATCAGGAAAAATGAGAATTGAGCACTGTGAGGTGATGTGATTGTGAGGTTCTGTGATGCTTTGAGACAAGATTTATCACGCGGCTTCCACATTTAAACGTCGGTGATAATGGGCCTCATCACAGTTAAGCTCTAGTCCGAGAAGAATCACTAACATCTAAGCCACCAGCCATATCTACGCCTGGAGAAAATCTTATGATAGGGGAAGAGTGGTCGATGCTATCACCTCCTTTCTTAAATGCTGTGTACAACTAGCAATCTCTGTGCTTTCTGATATCTGACATGAGATCTCACTTTGATCACCTTATATGTGGACAAGGAAGTCTTATGATAAATAAGCCCTTAATTTCTCAGCTCTTTTATGAGATGTCAGAGATGATCTAATGTTACCGGCTCTTGGTGGAACCATGCTGCCTCCTGTTGATCACGGTTTCTTTCTCTGTAGGCAAAATGGTGACTAAACGTGGCCCAGGTTTGTGTTCTCATCTTTACTGTGTAAAGTTTCAGGAAATTTTCTTTTTATCTAAAGAGTTTAGACCTTACGTGTAATAAATAACATGAAAATCGACTGTTGTAGAAATATTTAGTGATTTTATTTTGATACAGCACATTTCGATTTATGGTATAATTAGGTATCAGTGAAACCTCAAGAATTTTATAAAAGGATGAATAAGCAATGCTATTTCAGATTTTTGCATTTGTTGATCTCATTTTGTAGAAGACAATGATCGCTTTTATCTTAAAATGTTCTATTTAGACAAATAATTCAATTTCTTTACTTTTCAAAGTCTCACATCACTTGTCATCATGAAAGTACATGCCATTATCAAAAGCTTTCCAGAATTTTGAGTTTTTGTTAATTTATAGAAAGAACGGGAATGTATAACAATAATGTATAATGTTAATTCACTGTATTTAATTTGTAAATATTGTATCTTGGTTCATTGTTCTTTAATAATTGTGTCTGCTGATGCAATATCATATACGATTATTCGATGGATATAATAAAAATCAATAAATATTATGTATTATTAATTGAAGATATTTACAGAATATTTTGACATATGTAGTTAGGTGAATTATATTGTAAGCTTAAAGCACAACAATAATATTTAATTCTAGTTTTCATATACTACATTAATTCTGTGTTATCATTTTATATGTGTATTATATGTAGCATACACTTAATATATTAATTTATTAATATATTAAGCTTTTAATAGCACTTCTGCTCCTAATAAAATAGTAAAATAAGAAGAATATTGCAATAAACTTACTTATTCAGCAGATTTTATAGTGTTATAATAAGGAAAAGAAAAATGTTTCTTTAATGACTTCATAATAGATGCCAAGAATAGTTTTATAGAGCAAAAAATATAACTTATTTGCCTTAATTCAAAGCCCCCAATTTTTACCAAGTGAATGATTAGAAAGAAAGACTAAATTTTTGTTGGAATACTTCTTCCATCATAGATAGAATAATAATTTCAGTAATCATTCAATATAAGTTTATAAAAATGCTCTACCATATAATAATCTTTAGTCTGAATGGAATTAGCTTTATTGTGAGTCACTAAATATATACAAATCCAAGTTAAAAAACATTCTGACTCTATTTAGACTATCAAATCCCTAAATATTTTTGAAATTGTTATATATCAAAGTGATCTTTTTTGATAGAATCAGAACGTTTCACCAGTTGATAATGTCCTTAACACTACAAATAACATCATATATTAGATTCGATAAAACATTAAGCGATTTGTAGCTGTGTGGTGAAGAGGTGAGTGCAATGGCTGTACAGGCATAACATAAGGAACATGGTGATTGCATGTTTCCACTGAATTTTTATTTTATGTATATTTATTTAATTTCAGTTTTTGTTTTAATTGGCAGGTTTTTTTTAACCAGAAGATAAATTATTGGACATTTTGAATGTTCCCAATAATTTAACATAAATTGAATACAGAAAAACAATATTCAGAAATATTAAACACATCAGTTTTAATTATCTGCCAAATAATAATGTTAATTTAGAAAATATTATGATAAAAACAGAACCTGTCCTAGTTTACTCACAAAATATTAAAGTATTTTTATCAAAAATTCTTATAATGGTAATTAAATTTTTGTCTTCAGACTGGAGAAGTATTTTCTCTGTTATTAAACAAAAAGTGGAAAATAAGCTTCATTTTTTAATCTCTGTATTCGATACTGCTAGTTACACTGATTTCATGGAAGGAATGGAGAAAATCCATAGCAAAAACAAACAGAAAAAACCCTCAAAAAAGAAAAACAAACAAAAAAAAAACATGCACGAAATTTGACACTATGTAGTCCCTCTTCACCTTGATTTTTCTTATAATAAAGAAGATATTAGATTCTAAAGACAAAAATTAATAGAACTCCTCCACATACTTTCAGATAAAGAAAATTGTTTTCAAAGCAGGTAGTCTGTGAGATCTTGTATGTTTTTATCACGCCAAATAGATGGCTTCACCCTTTTCAAGATTTTAGTGAACCTTTGCTGACAGGAGCTCTTAGTTGCCATTCCCTGCCCCTCATTCCCAAACATCTAGACTGTAAAATTTGATTCCAGCCTGTCAAGCATTAAGAGGCAATAATTATTTCTGAAGTGCGAAGGTGAAGTGTGACAGCCATTTCATATCAACGACCTTTTCCAAGCTTCGTAAAACTTTCAGGTTTCTTTTTCTTTCTCTGCTTCTTATGGAACAACAAAAGAGAAAAGAAAGCTAGAGAAAACAGAACTTAGGTTTTTCTTATGTGCTGCATTTTTTTTTTTGCATCAAACTATCTTTTTAAAATTGGTAACAATAAGCAAAAACTGAAACACAATTTATAGTCTCCCAGGCTCTTTAAACACGATTGTGTTATGTGATTACCCTTAATGAGAGCACCAGTCTTAGTTTATTTAAAATGACAACCACAAAACCCTGTAGTTTAGTTTGCAGAATAATTACTGAAGATAAATTCCATAGATTGTGGAGAGCATTACATTACTGCTGCAGTGTGACCTTAATTTCTATTATATGATTGGTTAACCATGGAAGGTACATTTATTGACATTATTTGGATAGATGCTAATAATTCAGTTAAAATAGTAAAAACTTATTCTGGTCATTAAAAGTCTTTAGTTAGAAATAACACTGCAAATTTTTATTATTTTCTTTAGAGACATACATTGTGTTACTAGACCAGTATTTCTGAAAATAGATAACAAGACATTAGAATCACGTGAGCTGATGTTAAGAAGGCACATTCTCGAGTTCAGTCTTCCAAATCAGAAACTGGAAGGCCAAAAGGACTACAGCGTTTACATATTTTATAAGACTTAATATCTCCATCCCTGACTGTGATGCTAATGTACACTAAAGTTTCGAAACTATTGATGTAGACGTAACTCAGAAGCTATGTTTTAATCGTTTTAGGAAAAATGAGCTATGCTAGATCAATTTATTTTCCTTTGAAATCAAAATAATAAGCTTTGTAAAAGCAGGTAAGGTGGTTTCCATTTTTATTGTATAAGTTTGGAAAAGTGTATGCTGGGAACATAAAGAATGAATTGCTATGGTCTGAATGTTTGTGTCTCTCCAAAATTCATATGTTGAACTCCTAACCCCCAAAGTGATGTATTAGCCTTTTGGAAAGTGATTAAGTCAAAGAAGTGCAGCCTCATGAATGGGATTTATGCCCTTACAGAAAAGGCTCCAGAGAGCTCCTTTGCTTCCTCCACCATGTGAGGATTCAGCAAGAGGATGCCGTCTATGAATCAGGAAATGGATCCTTGCCATGTACCAAATATGCTGGCACCTTGATCTTAGGCTTTCAGCTACCAGAACTGTGAGCAATAAATTTCTGTTTTTGATAAACTCCCCAGTTTATGATATTTTGTTATATCAGCCCAAAGGGACTAAGACATGGATCCTACCTGTGGAGTGTAGGTGATCATTCCAACTGTTTAAATTGCTTTTGTGTTCCCACTGGAAAGACACAGTGCTTAGTGTGTACCTGGAATATTGGCACACAATACACAAAGGAGGGATCGTGTATGTAGTTCTTTATAGGGCATGGTGTGAATTGAGGCTTTTCTTCTGTATGAAACAAAAAGCTGTTAAGAGTGTTTTAAACAGAAGAGTGGAGTACAACTTCCTTGTACTTTAGAAATTCATACAGAACCAAAAAAGAGCCCAAGAGCCCAAATAGCCATAGCAATCCTAAGCAAAAGGAGCAAAACAAGAGGCAAGACTCCCTGACATCAAACTATAATACAAGTCCAAGGTAGCTCACAAAAAAGCAGACACACACACCAATGGAACAAGTTACAGAGTCCAGAAATAAAGTTACACACCTGCAACCATCTGATCTTCAACAAAGTTGACAAAAATGAGCAATGGCAGAAAGGACTCCCTATTTAATAAATGGTCCTGGGAAAACAGGCTAGTCATATGCAGAGGATTGAAGCTGGACCCCTTCCTTGCACCATACACAAAAATCAACTCAAGATGAAGATGAATTAAAGATTTAAATGTTAGATCTAAAACTATAAGAACAGTAAAAGAAAATCCAGCACATATCATGCTGGACATAGGCCTTCACGAAGATTTCATGACAAAGTCTCTAAAAGCAATTGCAACAGGTACAAAAATTGACCAAGGGGACCTAATTAAATTAAGGAGCTTCTGCGCACCAAAAGAAACTATCAAAAGAGTAAACAGACAACCTAAAGAATTGGAGAAAATATTTGCAAACTACACATTTGACCAAGGTCTACTATCCAGAATCTACAAAGAATGTAAACAAATCAACAGGCAAAACTCAAACAACCCCATTAAAAAATGGGCAAAGGAAATGAACAGACACTTCTGAAAAGAAGACAAAAATGTGCCAACAAGCATATGAAGAAATGTACATCACTAATCATTAGAAAAATGTAAATCAAACCAAAATGAGATACCATCCTTATACCAGTAAGAATAGATATTACTGAAAAGTCATAAAATAATATGTTGATGAGAAAAGAAACGAGTTGCAGTGAAAAGGAACACTTATACACTGCTGGTGGGAATTTACACTAATGTAAATTTGTTCACACTGCTGGTGAACTAATTTATGTTAGTTCAGCCACTGTTTAAAGTAGTTTGGCAGTTTTTCAAAGAAGTTAAAACAACTACCATTCAACCCAGCCATCCCATCCAAGGAATATAAATTGTTCTACCAAAAGACACATGCGCTTATATGTTCAGCACAGTATTATTCTCAATAGCAAAGAGAATCAACCAAGATGCCCATCAGCCGTGGCCTGGGTAAAGAAAATGTGGTACGTGCATACCGTGGAATACTATGCAGCCGTAAAAAGGAAAGTAATCACATCCTTTGCAGCAACATGGGTGAAGCTGGAGGCCATCATCCTAAGTGAATTAACACAACAACAGAAAATCAAATACCACATGTTCTCACTTATAACTGGGAACTAAACATAGAGTACATATAGACACAAAGAGATGAACAATAGACACAGATGCCTACTTGAGCGGGGAGGGTGAAAGGAGAGTAAGCGTTGAAATAACTACTTATCAGGTACTATGCTCACTACCTGGGTGATGAAATCATTTGTACACCAAACCCCAGCGACCATGCAGTTTACCCGTGTAATAAAACATGTGTATGTTTTGAACTTAAAACCCATGTGTATGTCCTGAACTTAAAATAAAAGTTGGAAAAGAAAAACAAAAAGACCGTTTTGTCTTGAGTGGAGAATAGAACATGTTTGGTAAGAATGCAGGCAGGAACAGCTAATACAGCAGATCAGGTCAGACAGTGTGGTGGTTTGACCAATGTGGAAGAGCCCAGTTGGTGAAAAGTAGGAGGATCCTGAATGTATTTCAAAGATTCGACTGATAGGATTAGTTTTAAAATGTAAAAGGAAATGTGCCAAACAAAGGAAAATTATAACCTTTTTGGCATGTGCAACGAAACAAACAGGATTTACTAAGATGTGGAGTTGTATTAGCCTGTTCACACTCTGCTAATAAAGACATACCCAGGACTGGGTAATTTATAAAGAAAAAGAGGTTAAATGGACTCACAGTTCCACATGGCTGGGGAGGCCTCACAATCATAGCAGAAGATGAAGGAGCAATGAAGGTACATCTTACATGGTGACAGGTGAGAGAAATGCCAAGCAGAAGGGGGGAAAGTTCCTTATAAAACCATCAGATCTCCTGAGAACTCACTCACTGTCACGAGAACAAGATGGGTGTAACCACCCCCATGATTTAGTTACCTTCACCTGGTCCCTCCTATGACATGTGGGGATTATTGGAACTACAATTCAAGATGAGATTTAGGTGGGGACACAGCTAAACTATACCAGAAACCTTGTGGATTAGGGAGTTTGGAGAACTCTGTTGTTGGGATGGAAAAATAGGAGACTCAAGTGTTGTGTTTTAGACATGGTAAGTTTGGAGTCTTCATCATTAGATCATGGCCTGCAAACTACTGTCCATGAGCCAAATATGGCTTATTGATTGTCTTTGTAGGGCCCACAGGCTAAGTATGGTGCTCACATTTGTAAATGGTTGAAAAATAAATATTTTGTGACATACGTAATTTACTTGAAATTAAAATTCCTGCATGCATAAACTGTCACACTCATTTATTTATATTGCATCTGTGGCTGCTCCTGTGTTACAAGAACAGAGTTGAGCTATTGCAACAGTGACCATATAGTTCACAAAATTGAGATTGTTTCTCTGACCTTTTATGGAAAAATGTCCTGAGTCCTGATTTTGATGGTCCACCACAACAATATACTAGTTCAAACTGTGGGAAAGTTAGGCTGCAGAGTCTGCATTACTCTAATCAAGAAGTGGCCCAATTTTTGCTCATGTAAAGACCTGAGTCGTGAGAAGATTTAACATGTATGTGAATTTTCATGTGAACTTCAGTCCCATAACCGAAAGTAAATTATTTGTAGCGAGAATAAACTGTCTGGCCAAGAGAGGAGATGCCATTTCATAAAGAGAGCTTTTGAATTCCTCAAAGTGCCTCATGTGGGTTCCAGTTTATTTTACCCAAAGAGGAGCTGTGCTAGTCAGAAATGACCACAGTTTCCCATACTGTCTGATGTATCTGTTATGCTGTCTGTCTCTGAGGTCAGGTGGAATCATCAGGAGTGGGTTATAGGAAGGTTTTTGACTATCTTGTGACATGCCAAGCACAAAGGAAAAAATCAATACTTTATTTATATTAAATTGGACAATCATCTTCCTGTAACCCCTAACTAGAATGAAGGAATTGAGTTCATCTGCTTTTAGAAAGCAGTCATGATATTGGTATTACTTAAAAAAAAACTTTCAATTGCTCTAAACTAAATAAGATTGATAATTTAGAAAATTGAAAGATCATCTTCATTTGATGAGAACTGAGCTCAAGTTGTATGTGTACATGTAGGAAGGTCAGTATTCAAAGCCACAGACAAATGCAGCAATGTCTGATTTTCACTGAATTTATTTTAATATTATTTTTAGATATTCACTAGTTTTACATATACAGAATTGCTTTGTTATACATACATGAAAAACTTTAAAATATGTTCAATATGTGAAAAGACATTTACTTTAAAACCTTTATACCTAGTGGAGCATTTTTCCCTTTCTATAAAAAGAGACATAGGGGAGGAGAAATGATCAAATCCCCAGCAGGAAGTTAATACCCGCTGAGCTCGTCTGACAGTAGCAAGACTCCTCTAAAGCCTTATAAGTATGTGAGATCCAGTCTTCATAAAAATGAGTCAGGGTTTGCTCTGTGATGGGTAAAATCTTCCATTTCTTAAGTTATGTTTAACTTTAGAACATAATTTCTGTGAATTTTATGCTATTAAACCTTCCTGCTACTTAAGCATGTAAGATTTTTTGAAAGGATATAGTATACTATTTGCTTTTGAATATTTGATGACATGCTGTATGGGAAAAATACACAAACATGCATCACCAATTTTTTTAAAATTTTACTTTCATCTTGGCAGTATTACATAAGATTGGTAACATTAAATGTATGTATGCATATCAATGGTCATAGGCTGTGCAATCCAAAGAGAGAACCTCCAAATCTCAATGGTTTAGAGCATAGGCAGATTTTGTTATTATCATTTCCTTATAATATTGTGTGGTCCACATAATTATTTTATCATCATCATCAGAAGCCTCCTCATTATTCTATTATTCATTAAGCCATCATATGGACATAAAACTTCCAGTTATCATACAAATTAAGATTTTCTTCTTTCCTTACGTATTTCAATAATTTGTTAGCTTTTAATTTTGATACAAGCAAAATGCTAAGACCATTTTATAGTTGATAATTCCACCAGTAACATCTGATAATGAGGTTGCCTTATGTCAGAAAAGTCAGGAGTTTCACTAACGAAATAGAATGCCACGTAAAAATTCAGTAAATTTCAGAGCCTGTCTGTATAGGTGATTGGATTGCTAATTTTACAGGTCACTTGCAGGAGCATGAATAGCATGCAGTTGGTATGTTTCTCAGAGCTAGATTATTATGAGAGTGAAAAAACCTGTTAAGTCTAATAACAGCCTTCATTTTCTGTATTTTTATAGCATTTCAGAAACTTTTGATCAATTATTTACATGACCTGTAATAAAATTTTTAAAATGCTGTAAAGATTCCAGTTTAGCATTAATTTTCAAATTGCTTTGGGTTTATCTGTTTCTTAACTTGTGAAGGGATTTTTAGAAGGCAGAATGGAACGTAGTGATTCTTTTTTAAATAAAATTCTTCAAATAGTTAAAGCGGGGCTCCCTGCTGGATGAGTGCTAAGCTTCCTGTTCATCTACGTGTACTTAGTACATCTCCTTGCCAGTATCTATTTGTATCTGCTGATTTATGCTGCTGTCCAGGGGCTTCCTCAGGAAAATTATATGTTCTGTCCACAATTGCAGTTTGAACAGACCAAAGTTTTCAGGGGGTGGAGGACTTAAGGAAGCAAATAAATTCCACGTAGAGAGCCTGACTACAGCAAAGACAAGAAGGAATTCGATGTAACAAAGTGGAACTATTGGCGAGAAGGTAAATTTTACAACCTCTTTGGAAAGTGGTGTGGATATTTCTCAAAGGACTAAAAACAGAACTACCATTCAATCCAGCCATCACACCACTGGGTATCTACCCAGAGGAAAAGTAATTAATATATTAAAAACATACCTGTTTAAACAAACTCATTTGTTTATTGCAGCACTATTCACAATAGCAGATGCATAGAATCAACCTAACTGTCCATCAACAGATGAGTGGATTAGGAAATGTGGTACATACACACAATGAAGTACTCTTCAGCCATAAAAAGAAGAATGAAATCATGGTTTTTGCAGCAACATGATTGGAACTGGAGGCCATTATCTTAAGTAAAACAAGTCAGACACAGAAAGACAAATATCACCTGTTCTCATTCATACTGCGAGCTAAATAATGTATACACATGGATGTAAAGAATGGAATGATAAGGGAGACTTGAAAGGGTGAGGTGGTGGAAGGAAGGTGGATGATAATAAATTACTGAATGGTTACAATGTACGTTATTTGTGTGATGGACACCCTAAAAGTCCAGACTTCACTACTATCCAACCTATGCATGTAACAAAATTGCACTTGTACCCTGTAAATTTATACAAATTTAATTAATTTATTAATTATATCAAGACATTCATTTTAAGAAAATAGTGTTTCCTGCTTTGGAGTAATAGCTGCTGCTTAACACATTCAGTATACTGTAGGGAATATGGATTATCTTGGAGAGGGTGTAGCGTAGATGTGTGGTTCATGAAAACTGGGAATAATTCCAGGGCACAAACATTAACTCTGTTACACTGTAGGGCACAAGCAGCCCTACTGTGGCATCTCTTTAACTGCAAAACATGGAGAGAGAATTTTCTCCTTGTCACTTGGTTGAGCTGTCTCATCACACTGCATTTTGCAAACCTCAGTGGTCAGGCAATTGTCAGAATTGAGTCTTAAGATGATCAGTGGCCTGAGTGAATACTGGAACAAAGAAACCAGGGACCTGGTGAGGACAGGTAAAACACTAGGTCAAATCACCAGGAATATTTGCAGATGAGGGAAACTTCGAAGCCTGCTTGAGCAAACGGGAAGCACAGTGCTTATAATTCAGGTATTTGGTTTGTTGCAGTCTTATTTTAATAACTAAATACTGGGAAACTTGTGTGCTTTTGTTTGATGGTAAACTCAAGACTAAAAATCCATGATCAGTTTAGTCTTAGCTATGAATTATTTTTCTGCAAAAATTCTGATATTATTTTTTCACAAAGATGAATATTCTGTCAAACAGATCCATCTATGAATTTGTTTAATCTTTAAAATTTAGTAGGAAAACTTATAACAGTTGGACTACTGGCAAACTTCTTTTTTATTGGTAACTAAGTTCAAAAGGCAACTTCCTAATGGAAATATGGAGGGATTTGAAAGATTATTCTCACTAGTTAATTTCAAATATTCTCTAAGAATCTTTCATAACTTCTCAGTTTTAAAAAGCTGAAACACATGTCAGATGAATTATTACATATCTTAAAATGCAAATGAAAGATGGGAAAGGATTATGGCAAAGTATTTAAATAGTTTAAAAGAAATCTACAATGCTTAGCAATATGCAAGCCAGATTCTCAAGATAATTTCTTCTGTGAAAGTTACTTGCTGACTTGCTTACATTCAACAATTTTCTAGTCTTGATTATAAATTCCACACATTTTTCTAAACTTCCAGAATTATTTCATACTTCTCCATTAATTGGTGTCAAACTCCGCTTTAACAAGAACAGAGATGTTAGACATGAAATTTCTCATTTAAAAATGATAGATTATGATTATAAAGGCTATTTTTTATACAGCTGTTTTTCTAAAAACTTTATAAAATGATTAAATTTTGTCATATTAAATGATATAACAAATCTTAATCATTTAATCCCTTTTAATCTCTGTGTGTAATTCAAGACTATATACACACTAGATTTATATGTGTGTATATATGCAGTATATATAACTGTATATGTAGTCTTGAAATATACACACATATATATGCACATATATGTATAAATACACATATATGCACATATTTAAAACATTTTTGAAAACCTAACTTTTGATAAACACAATAGAAAATACACTTACTTTAAATATAAATCAATCAAAGAGAAAGCAAAGCAACAAAGTTCCCTCCTCGTTAGATAGGAAAGGAAAATCAGATATTGTGTAATATACTAGATTCATTAAGACAAATTCTACTTGTAAAGCACATATTAGCAATGAGAGGCATTAGAGACATTTAAGTAATTAAAAAACAAGTGGGAAAATCTTTAAGTACAAACTAGGTGAAAATCTGAGATTTCTTGTGGAATTTCATCATTATCTTTCAGCCTGAAAGGTTGAGTTTTGAGAGGAAATTTAGTATCAGGGATGCAATTCAGTTGCTGATGCTCCACTGGTCTACCCGGATGTCAGTTATTCCCAGTGAAGTAAGGCGAGTTTCAGTATCAACTTCAAATTCGATCTATGGTAGATATGTTTAAAAACTGGAAACACTCCTGACTTAACTACCTTAATAAGCTTTTAACATCAAAATAATGAAATCCGAGGACTCAAATTGACCAATCTTTCTATCATTTGCCTTTTCCTTTGAGTTTACCCTTGTTTTAATTATCCTGTGTTTCACTTCTTATACAAAAACATTTGCTAGCCCCAGGAAATTGTCTTCTTTTATTATGTGTCATTGTTGAATCCAAATAAATTATTGTGGTTTATTCTGTTAAAGAGATGGCTTTCCCAGCCCTGAGATAATGTTGCAAATAATAAGAGAACCAACACTTATTGAGCACTTAAGATGTGCCTGGTATACCTGATAGGAACCTGACAGTGACTACCGTATTTAATCCTCAGGAAACCTAAGAGCAGAAGAATTATGGGACTTTACCAAAGTGAGGTGCCTGGTAAGGTATAGAGCCAAGGTTTTCACCAAAGCAATGTGACTGTTGAGTTCGTGCTTTCAATCCCTCTACGGCTTGGCTTCTCGCATCTGTATCCGTATCCACACGGTGACTTGCAGATACACAACAGATGTTTACTTTATGTATCTGAGTATGTCATGTTTTATTTATGAAATTACTTAAGAAAAACAAAAATATCCCACCACAGAGAAAGTACCTGGTCTGCACACAGCCTACAGTATTCTTGTAATAAACACATCCTCTTTATTTTTGACATTTCTTTCAGTCTTCTTCTTCTTGGAGTCAGCTGTAGAGAAGAGACTGTGTCTAACATCGACTCTTTCCCCCCAGCCTGTAGTTGAGTTTTGTGACCACCTTGCAGCTTGATAAAACTGTCTTGCTGATGCCTGGGTGGTTGGACCCTAAATCTTTAGAGAGGCTGCCCTGCCTGTGTAGCTCCAGGCTCAAGCAGTAAAAAAAAAACTCTTGACACCCCTGCTTTCTATGTGTCCCGGGTCTTAGAGACATTTTCAATAATCCTGCCTTGCCCTTTATTTGCCAGTGTGTTTCTTACTTCTCAGCACTGGGCCATTTGTTCTGCTTCTTACTTACAGCTCTCATATTCACTGTCAGATCTGATGTTAGATAGCAAGCCACAGCTCCTTGGTACTGATATCAGCAATTCCTTAGGTAATTACACAACAAGGGAGAAAATCTTTACATGGACAAACGAGGTCAAAATGTGAGATTTCTGATGGTACTTCATCACTAACTTCTATTCTCGAATATTGAGTCGTGGAGAAACGCCTAGTGTGCTATAGCTGGCCTAAAGTTAGAACCTGAACAACACTATTTTATAAAAGACAAAGTTGTGTTTTAAAATAAGTTGTAACGGCTGCCCCATTTTCCTCACAATAACTGCTGGCCCTGGCTTCTGTAAATAAACCCGCTAGCCTTTCTCTGCAAAGGCTGCATACCTTCCTTATCAGTAACTGCCAAAATTATTAGCCTTTACTTACCGGTAGTGACTAGAATAAACAGCCCAAGCTAATTTCATCATGGCCCCTGCGCCTGTAATAAATAACTAAGATCTGTTATT
>CAUYLG010075652.1:0-60677 GCA_963573385.1 Cacajao melanocephalus
AGCATCGACCTTCAGGGCCAAGCCGTCCTCCTGCTTCACCTTCCTGTGTAGCTGGGACTACAGGCATTCACCACCATTCCTAGCTCATTTTTTGTGGAGATAGGGTCTTGCCATGTTGCTTAGAATGGCCTTGAATTCCTAGACTCGAGGGATTGCTTGCCTTGGCCTCCCAAAGTGTTGAAATTACAGGCATGGGCCACCATGCCTAGCCTCAAGGCTTTTTTGTTTGTTTGTTTTTGAGATGGAGTCTCACTCTGTCGCCAAGGCTAAAGTGCAGTGGTGTGACCTTGGCTCACTGCAACCTTTGCCTTCTGGGTTCAAGCCATTCTCCTGCCTCAGCCTCCCGAGTAGCTGGGATTACAGGCACCTGCCACCATGCCTGGCTAGTTTTTGTATTTTTAGTAGAGGTGGGGTTTTTCCATGTTGCCCAAGCTGGTCTCGAACTCCTGACCTCAGGTTATCGACCTTCCTTGGCCTCTCAAAGTGCTAGGATTACAGGGGTGAGCCACACTGTACCTGGCCTCAAGGCTTTTTTTAATTGCCAGATTTCTTTTGAGAAATTTCTCAAGGCTGGGGGTGGTGACTCATGCCTGTAATCCCAGCACTTTAGGAGGCCACTTTGGACTCCCAGCTACTGAAATTCCATGTGGCAGTTTCAAAG
This sequence comes from Cacajao melanocephalus, assembly GCA_963573385.1. Classification (NCBI taxonomy): domain Eukaryota; kingdom Metazoa; phylum Chordata; class Mammalia; order Primates; family Pitheciidae; genus Cacajao; species Cacajao melanocephalus. The sequence continues at coordinate 662 of CAUYLG010075652.1, forward strand.
GTTTGCATTTACCAACATGGATAGGTCAACCAAAATGACAGACTGGGGGTTGGGGGAGGGTAGCAAGGTGAGGAACGTCATACTTGAGCAAGTTACTTAAAATCTACCTCAGTTTACTGCTGGGCATGGTGGCTCATGCCTGTAATCACAGCACTTTGGGAGGCCAAGGCAGGCAGATCACCTGAGGTCGGGAGTTCAAGACCAGCCTGACCAACATGGAGCAACCCTGTCTTTTAAAAAAGAAAAAAAAAAAAATTAAAAAAAATATCTACCTCAGTTTATTCATATGTAAAATTGGGATAATAGCTATATTCTGAGGCATAAATGAAATGGTATATGTAAAATGTTAAAACAATATTTGACACTCTAGTGTAAAAATTTAAAACTCAACAAATACTGCTCTTTGGGTGTATATGTGAATATATAAACATATACTTTTTTAAAAATTGAGGAATTCAGATAATATAATCATTTTATTTTTAAACTTTTACTTATTTATCATTATCATCATCATTATTGGAGACAGGGTCTCACTCTGTCACCCTAGCTGGAGTGCAGTGGCGTGATCATAGCTTATTGCATCCTCTAACTCTGGGATCAAGAGATCCTATCACCTCAGCCTCCTGAGTAGCTAGGACTGCAGGCACTCACCACCACACTTGGCTAATTATTTTTATTTTTGTGGAGATGGAGTCTTCCTATGTTGCCCAGGCTGGTCTCAAACTCTTAGTGTCAAGTGATCCCTTGTGTCAAATGAAGCTTGGCCTCTTAAAGTGCTGGGATTATGGGCATGAGCCACCATGCCCAGCCTCTACTACCGAGCGATGACTATTGATGTGTACCATGTTTTGTTTATGCATTCATTAGTCAGTGGACACTTGGGATGCTTTGACTTTTCAGTTATTGGCTATTGTGAATAAGGCTCCCATAAACATGGGTATACAAATACTTCTTCAAGTCCCTGTTCATGTCTTTTGGATGTAGACTGTGTTAGCCCATTTGTGTTGCTGTAAAGGAGTACTTGAGGTTGGGTAATTGATAAAGAAGATAGGTTTATTTGGCTCACAGTTCCTCAGGCTGTACAAGCATGGTTCCAGCATCTGGCTCAGCTTCCGGTGAGGCCCAGAAAACATTTACTCATGGTAAAACGCAAAGGGGAGTGGGTTTGTCACATGGCATGAGAGGGAGCAAGAGAGAAGAGGAAGTTCCAGGCTCTTTTAAAACAACGAGATCTCATATGAACTCATAGAGCAGTAACTCATGTGTTATCTCAAGGGTGGCACCAAGCCATTCTTGAAGGGCCTGCCTCCATGACCCTAACACCTCCCGTTGGGCCCCACCTCCAACACTGGGAATCACATTTCAGCATGATATTCAGAGAGGACAGAATGTTCAAACCATATCAATACCCAGAAGTGGAATTGCTGGATCATATGGTAGTTCTGTTTTTAAATTATTTTTTTTTGAGGAACTGCTGTACTGTTTTTCTTAGTAGCTGTACCATTTTATCCAGCAATGTATGACAGTTTTGACTTTTCCACATCCATGCCAACACTCATTATTTTCGTTTTCTTTTTATGATGCCCCTTGAGTCATAATATGTTCCTTCTGTTTAAAAAATTATAGCCATTCTCATGGTGGTGAAGTGATATCTCCTTGTGGTTTTGATTTACATTTCCCTAATGACTAATGGTGCAGAGCGTCTTTTCATGTGATTCACATACTTCTAAAAACACCTGGAGAGACCCCACCAAACCGACAGTGGTTTCTTCTAGGGGTGAGGGGAAGTCCCTGTTTGGAAAGCAGGTGGTTTAAAAACCACCTAAAGTTGAACTATTTTGAATGTTTTTATGAGCATTTATATGAGTAAAATATAGCAGAAGTTAATGTTGGTTAATACCTTGTTCTGACTGAGATGTATAGAATTATAGTATTTAATACTTGGAACATGAGCTAGGGAAACACAGGAGTTGATAAAGCTCTTTACCTGCCAATGGACAGATTTGATTTTCCAGTGCAGGTGATGGCTGAGTAAGGATTGAATTGGTTTCCATCTATGTATGTGTGTGTGTGTGTAATTTTTTTTGCGTTTTTTTGTTGTTATGTATTTATATTTTGTTTAAATTGCATAGGGAAATGAGGCAACTTACTAGACCAAGTGATTAAGAGTATAGGCTCTGGAATCCATGAGCTGGAGTTTGAATCATTTCTCCAGCATTTACCTGCCCAAGTTCTGACACTGTGAGCTTTTCTGTGCTGCAGTTTACACATCTGTAAAGTGGAATTGTGTTGCCTGATGGGATTGTGTGGATTTGAGTAAAAGTAGGTAAAGCATTTGGGACAATGCTGCTGCCAGAAAGCACTCAAATGTTACGAGCCCTGTTTAATGACTGAACGAAGGCTGCTGTAGTTGGAGAGAAGAAAATGGACTTAAAGAATGAGTGCATCTATACCTCAATTGAACCTTAGGAAAAAACAAAAAGAATGAATGGATCACAGGGCCTTCGGGGCACTTGTTAGGGATTTGGAATCTACCTAAAACCCAAAGGGAAGCTCTTAGAGTTTATAATAGGATGTGACTTGTTCAGCTCAGCTTTTAAAATCAGTCTAGCTTCGTATTATTCTAAGTGAAGTAACTCAGGAATGCAAAACCAAACATCATATGCTCTCACTCGTAAGTGGGAACTAAGCTATGAGGACACGAAGGCATAAGAATGATACAGTGGACTTGGTGGACTCGAGGGAAAGGGGTGAGGCATAAAAGAGAACACACTGCACCAAAATCTCAGAAATCACCACTAAAGAACTTATTGATGTAACCAAATACCATCTGATCCCCCAAAACCTATTGAAATAAAAAATAAGATAAAAATCAGTCTAGCTCAGCACTGCCCAAGACAAACATAATATAAGCCCCTTAAGCTATGGATGCAGTTTTTCCACTGTGACTCCAGAGGTCAGCGTGACCAGATCATCATTTGGACTGTTCTCTCTCTGAGGCTCTGATCACATGACTCTTAGGAATCCTAAAGCATCATCTCCTCCTCATGTAAGAGGATCTAACTTATGAACATTGAAGATGGCTAGAAAGTTGGGAGGCTTTGCTTCCTGTGTTATGATGGAGGATGAGCTTCCCTCTGGGGTTTTTCCAATGATAAAGAGGATATACATCATGGTTTAGGATCTTATTAATGGTCTGGTCTGTGGTTCTGGCTTTCTCAACTTGACAGTCATTTTCACACCGCTGTGAGGAATGGTTCGAGTGTTATGCAAGTAATGAAGATGCTAACATTTTAGAGAAATATACATTAAGGTAGATATTTATTTTGTTTTAGAGTTATATACCAAACAAGAAATGATTATTTGGAACCTGGAGTACAGATTGTTCTTCGTTTGATAGTATGGCCATTTCTCACAAATAGATGTAAAAGAGGAAAGTTCCTGAGATGATCTTACTCATAACAGATAAGAATTTACTCTTTCTATAAAATGTGCTAGCTGTTTGAAGGATGTTCCCTTCATCTCCATATCTCTAGCTCTAAGGGTGATTCCATGGAGACTTTTTGCCTCTCTTGTAATAATGAGTAGTAGTCAAGATGACTCCTTTCTAGAAACCCCTTCCCAATGACTGAGATTGGTTTTGGTGTTTGGAAGGAGGTGTGCGCGTGCGCACGTGTGTGTGTGTGTGTGTGTGTGTGTGTGTGTGTGTGTGTGTGTTGGCAAGGTGTGTGTGGGGGCAAGAGAGCCCTAAGTATCCTACTTTGCATTTTATTAATATTTTAATCTCACTAATTTTCGTAATGCTTGTTCCTCTTCTATATCATACACTCATATATATGTTGAGATGGAGTCTTACCCTGTCGCCCAGACTGGAGTGCAGTGGTGTGATCTCGGCTCACTGCAGCTTCCACCTTCCGGGTTCAAGTGATTCTCCTGCCTCAGCCTCCAGAGTAGCTGGGACTACAGGCTGCGCCTCCATGCCCAGCTAATTTTTATATCTTTAGTAGAGAGGGTCTTTCTCCATATTGGCCAGGCTGGTTTCAAACTCCTGATCTCATGATTGCCTGCCTTGGCCTCCCAAGTTACTGGGATTATAGGCGTGAGCCACCGCGCCCGGCCTCTGTATCTTTTATATAAATTCCTGACAAATACCTGTTTGCTTATATTATTAAGGACTTTAAAAAAAAAAAAGCCTAGAACTGGCTGGGTGTGGTGGCTCACGCCTGTAATCCCAGCACTTTGGGAGGCCAAGATGGGCAGATCACTTGAGGTCAGGAGTTGGAGACCAGCCTGGCCAACGTGGCGAAACTCTGTCTTTACTAAAAATACAAAAAATTAGCCGAATGTGGTGGCACATGCTTGTAATCCCAGCTTCTCGGGATGCCAAGGTGGGAGAATGGCTTGAGCCCAGGAGGTGGAAGTTGCAGTGAGCTGAGATCACACCACTGCACACCATCCTGGGCGACAGAGCGAGACTCTGTCTTAAAAAAAAAAAGTGACTCCTCTTTAACCTTTTATCGTTCATCACTGATCCTGAGCACTGGGTTCAAAGATAAGACATGGTCCCTTCCCTTACGAGGTTTATGGGGTAGTGCAGCTCTGTTTTAGAGCCATATTGAGGGAGTAACCCATTTCCAGAGAGACTTTCAGGATATAGATTGGTACGCAGACTATAATGCCTGACATTGTTGTTCCATCTTCTGAAACACATAAGGCAAATGTAAATAGTCAAATAAAAAAAGACTTGGAATCTAAGATCGTAGGTATTATAAGCATGGAAGTCAGTGTGGCTCTGAAAAATAGATTACTGTGACACACCTGACAGTGGCATCACTATGGTTAATAATCACTAGTCTAGTGGGAAAATAAAGATCAGGAAAGAGATTATAAAGTGACATTGCTTTCATTTCCAACAAAGGGATGGTGAGAAAGGCACTTCACCCAGTTTTGAGGGTGTGACTGGAGCACAGGTGTGTGAAGGTATGGAAGAGAGAAGTAGTATCAGGTAACTGACAACCTCCTCTGCCATGTTGAAGTTTGGATAAGTTATACTGGCAATTTGAAACCACAGGAGGGTAGTACCTGCTGGCAGGAGGATATAGTCATGGAGTGTTAGGCTGCAGGCAAGCATGCCAATCAGACTCGGTTCCAGGAATGATAGGTGGGTATAAACAATAAGCAGTCAGCAGAAGGCTTATCTGCAGAACATCAATTATCTACCTCATGCCTATAGCAGTATCAGCTAAAATACAGCTGGTTTTGTGAGGAAGGTGGGCATATGGCTGGTGTGTGGCTGAGGAAATCTGATTACATTGCAGGTAAAAGAGTTTTTTACACTATATTTATTTCAGTGAACTCTGTATGTATCAATAAACTAGGCTACTAGATTGAAGAGAGGCATGAAGAAACTGTTGTCATGATGATAGTTTAATGAGTGTATACTATGAATACACCCATGAATGAGTGTATGAATCAAATTTCATGCAGTTTATCCTGTATTTCAATGATACTGTTACTCAACCAAATTTGTTCTGTTTGTCCATGTGCAATGGAAAGCCAAACACCAAAGCATAGGTTTGTGTGTATGTATATGTGTGTGAGTGTGTGTGTGTGTGTGTGTAAAGAAAAAAGTTCATGGTAAGACTGTCAAGCAAGGAGACAGAGTCAGGCTCAAAGCTGTCTCCTCCAGCTGGGGGCTGGGACAGATTTTATAGCCAGAGGATAATGAGGTATGATCTGATTGGATCTTAACAGTGATGTGACATCAGGAAGTGTGATGTGATGTCAGGAAGTGTGATGTGACGTCAGGAAGTGTGATCTGACTGGATCATACCAGAAGGTGATACCAGGGCTCAATCTGATTCGATCATGGATCATGTCATGTGGTATCCACTTCTTAATTTGGTCCTGTTTCTTGGTCCAGGCACTTGTGGTTGCATGTGTGGTTCATCTGGACAGGCTCAGGTTACAGAACTTGCAACCTGGGGGTCCACGGCAACTGAAGAACAAATCATCATTTTGTCCTGCAAAGTTGAACCAGACTGGGCTGGTTCTGTGGATGATTATTGGCCAGAAGGCCAAGAAGCGATCAATACTTAAATGTTTAAAAGGCGAAACTAGGCCATTGCCTGGAAAGGTTGCTGTTAGTATTTTTTAACAGCTGTATTGAGATATATAATTCACATGCTATGCAGTTCTCCATTTAAAGTGTACAATTAAGTGACTTTTTTTAGTATGTTAATATCTGCAACCATCACCACAATTTTAGGACATTTTCATCACTTCAAAAAGAAACATTTAACTATCGCCCTCTCCTTTCACTTTCATCAACCCTAAGCAACCACCAGTTTACTTTCTGTCCATAGTAGAGTTCCCTATTCTGTCCATTTCATACAAATGGAATCATATAATATGTAGTTTTTTGTAACTGTCTTCTTTCACTTAGCATAATGCCTTCTTTTCTTTCTTTTATTTTAACCACTACACTAACAAGGCAACATTAATACTTTAAAGGTTTGTCTGTGTTGCAGCATGTATAAGTACCTCCCTTTTATGGTTGAATAATATTTCATTGTACAAATATACCACATTTTGTTTCCATTCGTTAGTCAATAAGCATTCATTCGGGTTGTTTCTACTTTTGACCATTATGAGTGATCTTAGTTTTGTACCACTACATTCAGAAAAGTTATAATCTTTGCATTTTTCATGTGATTCTTTCTGTACTATTTCTACATTTGGGTGAACTTTTTTTTTTTTTGAGATGGAGTCTTGCTCTGTTGCCCAGGCTGGAGTGCAGTGGCCAATCTCAGCTCATTGCATCCTCCACCTCCCAGGTTCAAGCAATTCTCCTGCCTCATCCTTTCAAGTAGCTGGGACTAGAGGTGCGCTCCACCCCTGGCTAATTTTTGTATATTAAGTGGAGACAGGGTTTCACTATCTTGGCCAGGCTGGTCTCAAACTCCTGACCTCAAGTGATCCCTTGCCTCAGCCTCCCAAACTGCTGGGATTACAGGCGTGAGCCACAGCACCTGGCTGTGGATGAACTTTTTTTTTTGAGACAGAGTCTTGATTTGTTGCCAGGCGCCAGGCTGGAGTGCAGTGGTGCAATCTCAGCTGACTGCAATCTCTGTCTCCTGGGTTCAAGCAATTCTGCCTCAGCCTCCCGAGTAGCTGGGACTACAAGCGCGCACCACCACACCCAGCTAATTTTTTTTTTTTTTTTTTTTTAAGTAGAGACGGGGTTTCACCATTTTGGCCAGGATGGTTTCGATCTCTTGACCTCATGATCCACCCGCCTCGGCCTCCCAAAGAAGTGCTGGGATTACAAGCATGAGCCGCCGCACCTGGCCATATTTTTTTTTTTTAAAGGTTGAACATTTGAGGCTTTCACATCCTAAATACATAATGAGGGGAATTCTAACAAGACATTTTCTATGAGGCTTTAATTTGCATTCATACTCCTTCCTCCCTTTCCTGTCATTGGAATTTAAACTTATGTAAGCATAGAGAAATGTTTCCTTTCTGGTTTGAGTAAAATTTATTTAGGTACGGGAACTTGTGAAAGTGTTGGAAATACACAGTGGAAGGTGTTTTTGGTTTTTGGTTGTTTTTTTTTTAACCTTTAAATAAGACTGTTTAAAAGAAATATTTGTGGCTGACATAGAAAGGTTAGAGGTACTGAGAAGAGACAAGAATCCAGGAGACAAAAACAGTTACATAGGTAGTTTATGTGACAGCTTACAGGAACACACGGTCTTATCTTCCTCTTTAATGCAGAATTAAGCAAAATGCAGCCAGGCATGATGGCTCATATCTGTAATCCCAGCACTCCGGAAGGCCGAGGCGGGCAGATCACTTGAGCTCAGGAGTTCAGGACTAGCCTGGCCAACATGGCAAAACCTTGTCTCTACTATAATATGAAAAGTAGGCAGGTGTTGTGGCACACACATGTAATCCCAGCTACTCAGGAGGCTGAGGCAGAAAAATGGCTTGAGCCTGGGAGGCGGAGGTTGCAGTGAGTGAAGATCACATCACTGCACTTCAGTGAGACTCTGTCTCTAAAAAAAATAAAATAAAAAAATAAAAAAACTGGGCTTGGTTGCGTGTGCCTGTAGTCCCAGCTACTCGGGAGGCTGAGGCTGGAGGATCACTTGAGTCCAGGAGTTCTGGGCTGTAGTGCGCTATGCCAGTTGTGTTTCCATACTAAGTTCGGCATCAATTTGGTGACCTCCTGGGAGTAAGGGACCACCAGGTTGCCTACGGAGGGGTGAACTGGCCCAGGTCGAAAACAGAGCAGGTCAAAACTCCTGTGCTGATCAGTAGTGGGACTGTGCTTGTGAATAGCCACTACGCTCCAGCCTGGGCAACATAGCAAGATCCTGCCTCTTTAACATAAAAAAGCAAAATATCAGAACTTACCAAGTGTAAGTTGTATTTACTCGTTGCGAGTTCAGTGGGTTGGAGTGGCATGATTTGGAGCCCTTCTTGATATAAAACAGCGTACTCAGATAATGGCTGCCTTAAGATTGATGGGGTTACTATAGTACAGTTCAAGTCGTTTTGGGGGTTGGAAATCCTTTGGAGATTTGAGAATCTTACTAGGCTGTTGACAGCTGTCTCCCTATTCTGTTGTGATTACTCCCAAACCTTGTACATGAAACCTTGAATAAGAAATCAAAGATCCGCTTAAATCCATCTATGGTGTCTATGTAAAATCTCCTGAGTTGTGTTGTTAAATTAGTTCACAGCTAGGTACCCAGATTGATTCTGCACCTGTTTCTTCTAAAGATTAGAGGGGTTTTGTTTTGTTTTATTTTGTGTGTGTGTGTGTGTAAAGTCATGCTTGTTGAAGTATTATCTACAGACAATAAAATTCACCATTTTAAAGAAGTACACAGGATTGTAGTTTGTAGTTACCTCTCTAAAGACTTTTCATGGCTAGGCACAGTGGCTCACGCCTGTGATCCCAGCACTGTGGGAGGCTGAGGTGGGTGGATCACTTGAGGTCAGGAGTTAAAGACCAGCCTGGGCAATATGGTGAAACCTGTCTCTCCTAAAAATATAAAAATTAGCTGGGCATTGTGGCGTTTGCCTGTAATCCCAGCTACTCAAGATGCTGAAGCAGGAGAATCACTTGAACCTGGGAGGTGGAGATAGCAGTGAGCGGAGATGACACCACTGCACTCCAGGCTGGGTGATAGGGTGAGACTCTGTCTCAAAAAAAAAAAAAAAAAAAGACTTTACATACACAAAAGTTGACAACCAGTAGCATTTATTTATTCTTAGGAATAGAACGTTTAACTATACAAGCAATTTTGTTTTGAATATATGCACTGAAAATTTTAATGTTTATTTTTTTGTGTATGTGTGTGTGGTTTTATAACTTTAACATACTTGATGATTGGTGGCTAATTCTCATCCACGTTGACTGTAGATTTTTGAAAGTGGTAACAGGTACATAGGTAATCAAAACATAGAGCTTGTTTGGTGAATCTTCATTATCATTATATTTCCTGGACAGCTGCTCACAGATTATGGTGTAGGACATTCCCTATTCCTTTGGCCCAGACAACTTTGTTGAACCCAGTGTCACTGAACACGTCTCTTTCATAGCACATTTCCAGATCTCTTTGAATGTCCAAGGAGCAGGCTTCTTGAAGCTCACTCCATGGATGGGCTTGTGAATATTGATGATGTATTCTCGGGTTATCACCTTGTTGGCAGAGTGGCCCTTTTTCTTGCCACTCTTCTTTGTAGAAGCCATTCTACCAGGCTTAACTTGGAAAGGAAGAGGACAAAGGGAATTGTCCCTCAACTTTTAAGTTAAAAAATTTACCGGCCAGGCGCAGTGGCTCACGCTGGTAATCCCAGCACTTTGGGAGGCCGAGGCGGGCAGATCCACGAGGTCAGGAGATTGAGGCCATCCTGACCAACAAGGTGAAACCCTATCTCTACTAAAAATACACAAATTAGCCAGGTGTGGTGTAGCTTGCCTGTAGTCCCACCCACTTGGGAGGCTGAGGCAAGAGAATCGCTTGAACCGAGGAGTTGGAGGTTGCAGTGAGCCGATACCGCACCACTGCACTCCAGCCTGGCGACGGAGCGAGACTCATCTCAAAAAAAAATTAAAAACAAAAACAAAAAAAAAAAAACTTTACGTGTATCATTTATATATGTGTGTGTGTATAAATACTTCTCTAACACTTTGGCAATGTTTCTTCAAAAGAACATTTGTTTCCTTGGCATTATTGTAGGTTTAGTCGGTATTGTTTGTAGATCATAGGTAATTTCTGTAGTGTTACCTCTAAGAGTAATAAAAGTTAAGGAGGCATAAGGTAATCTTTGTGGAGACTAATGTGCTTAATTACTGAACAAATTGCTTTTCAGAGGAATTAAGAAGGATGTTTATTTAATTAAACATATTAAATTGGCAACTACCTCCTACTCCCTAAATCCCTCCTCTACCCCTGCCTCCATCCAAGTTGCCGTAAACCTCTACTATTAGTGTGGCTTTCATTCAAAAAATAAATTTTACTTATTTATTTTGAGACAGAGTCTTGCTCTGTTGCCCAGGCTGGACTGCAGTGGTGTGATCTCGGCCCACTGCAACCTCTACTTCTTGGGTTCAAGCAATTCTCCTGCCTCAGCCTCCTGAGTAGCTGGGATTACAGGCACCCACCATCACGCCTGGCTAATTTTTGTAATTTTAGTAGGGATAGGGTTTCACTATGTTGGCTAGGCTGGTCTTGAACTCCTGACTTCAAGTGATCCACCTGCCCTGGCCTCCCAAAGTGCTGGATTACAGGTTTGAGACACCGTGGCTGGCCCTAAAAGCTAAATTTTAAATGACAAATCGGCAACTACCCCTTACTTCCTGAACCCCTGCCTCCATCCAAGTTGCTATAAAGCTCCACTATTAGTCTGGCTTTCATTTAAAAGCTAAATTTTAATGGTAGAGGTACATGTCCTCCCCACTTCATTACTTAAGGTGGAATGAACTAAAATACTTCGTTAGAATTCTGACTTAAGTGTGAAGTGAAACATTTCTTTGTATTGAAAAATTTTCATTTCTGTTTAGAAAATAAGTAGGGTGCTCTTTTTTGTTTTTGTTTTGTTTTGTTTTGTTTTTTTTAAAAAGTCTTGCTCTGTTTTCCAGGCTGGAGTCCAGTGGCACGATCTCAGCATACTGCAGTCTCCACCTCCCAGGTTCAAGCAATTCTCCTGCCTCAGCCTCCCGAGTAGCTGGGATTACAGGCACCCGCCACCATGCCCAGCTAATTTTATGTATTTTAAATAGAGACAGGGCTTTGCCATGTTAGCCAGGCTGGTCTAGAACTCCTGACCTCAGGTGATCCACCTGCCTCGGGTTTCCAAAGTACTGAGATTATAGGCTTGAGCCACCATGCCCGGCCACCCTTGTTTTTAATTTAAGAAATTATTGCCATCTTTGAATGGCAATGAGAGAGGTTTCTTAATTTTTGACCTTTATAAACTGTGTCTGTGATCAACATTACATGGCAAATTCACCTATAAAACAGACAAGCACTTTTTATAGAGTACCCTACCTAATAAGATATACCAGGATTTCCTCCTGTGAAGTAGTCAGTTCACTCATGAACTATTTGAATGTCTTTTTGTGATTTAATGATAACTATAATCAGAGACAAAGATTAATGTACTTCTACGTGTATACCTCAGAAATTTACCAAATAAAAACGATGAAGGGGCATTTCACTCACAAATAGGTATTAACCTTATTTAAAAGAAAAACCAGGCCAGGCGCTGTGGGTCATGCCTGTAATCTCAGCACTTGGGGAGGCCCAGATGGAAAGATCCTTTGAATGTGGTAGTTTGAGACCAATCTGGGCAACATAGCATGATCCTAGTCTCTACAAAAAACTTAAACACTACAGGTATGCACCTGTAGTGCCTGCTACTCAGAAAGCTAGGGTGGGAGGATTGCTTGAGCCCAGAGCTTGAAGATACAGTGAGCTATGGTCGTGCCACTGCACTCTGGCATAGCTTATGGTGAGACCCTGTCCCAAAACTAAAAACAAAAGTTCACCCCAGGCAAACCTTGTTAGATGTTTCAAACTGGAACCAGATAAAATAAAAGCTTAAAATATACCACTTAAGATAAACCTTCCTTTAGAAGAAATTGCTTAAATTTAGTAGGAAATTACCATAAAAATTTATTTTCTAATGGTTTACTGTTTCCTGGGGCCTGAAAACCGTTCCAAGGAACCACTTTTTTAACTTTGCAGATAGGCCAGGGCTAGGTGGCTCACGTGTGTAATCCCAACACTTTGGGAGGCCACGGCGGGAGGATCCCTTGAGCTCAGGAGTTTGAGACCAGCCTGGGTAATACAGTGGGACCTCATCTCTACCAAAAATTTTTAAAATTAGCTGAGGGTGGCGACTTGCACCCATAGTCCCAGCTACTTGGATGGCTGAGGTGGGAAGGTCACTTAAACTCAGACGGTTGAAGCTGCAGTGAGCTGTAATCATGCCACCGCACTCCAGCCTGGGTGACATAGCAAGGCCCTGTCCAATAAATAAATAAATAGTAGTTAAATTGATGAGTAAGTAGTTTGCTATAATTTACAAAAACTTACTTTGTTTTGCTCTAGCTCTTAGACCCTAAGGACACCTGAATTTGGTTTATATTGAGGAGACATACACCTGCAGCTGATATTATAATAAACTTATAGTTACTGTTTTAACAGCCTCCTCATTTGGATAACATGTGTAGTATAACACAGCTACAGGAAAGATGGTGAAAGCATAGCTTCAAATTGTACATTTCCCAACCCTGTGTAGATTTAGAAATGTTTGCTTCATTTCACACCTTTGCTGTCTACATATTTATGTTGGGCTTTAATTCAAGACTCAATGTAGAGTATCCACTGTGCTGTTTTCATTTTGCTAGCCCTGCCTTGAGCAGTCTGTTCTGTAAGAACCATTAGAGCTGTAAAGGAAGTCCTTTGGAAAGAACAGCTTATAGATAAAACTTTAGTTTTTTTCTCTATTTTATTTTTTTTAGAGATGGGGCCTCACTATGGTGACCAGGCTGGTCTCAAACCCCTGGCCTCAAACAATCCTCCCATCTTGGCCTCCCAAAGTCCTGAGATCACAGGTGTGAGCCACTGTGCCCAGTTAAACTTTAGTTTTTAACTTGGTACCTTGTCTAGTGACTTTGTATACAAGGAGAAAGTATGATGATATGTTTGTGTATGTATGAGAAATGTATCCTCCTTCAGCCTCAGGAACCAGGCGGCTGTGGCTTTGCACACTTTGCTGAGCCAGTGTTACTTCTTGGTTAGCCATAGGAAACGAGATTAATGTCAGGGATCTAGGGGCAGGCAGAAGAGACAAGTCCGAGTGTGGTATTTGTGGTACCCATCCCTCAGTTTTGCAGTCCAAAGCCCCAGATAATTGTTGGCTCTTTTCCATCACAATTACTTAGTAATTGCTTACAATTACATATTCCTGCCCTTGCTAATAACTTGGGAAACTCAAAATTTATAATTTTCTCTTCCCCCTCCTGATAGGTGCTGGATAGTTTACTAGTCCAGTATGGAGTGGTGGAGAGCTGTGAGCAAGGTACATGTCTACTGAATTGCTTTCAAATTTGTAAAAGGAAGGAAGTAGAAAGAAAACTAACCTTTATTCTCATTTTTCTCTTCCTCTAGTGAACACTGACTCGGAAACTGCAGTTGTAAATGTAACCTATTCCAGTAAGGACCAAGCTAGACAGTAAGCAGCTTGAAACTTTTAATCTATATATAATAACTAAGTTAAGTACAGTAACATTCTGTGGATTTTTCAGTTGAGAAGGGCTGGTGGGTGGTAGAAACTTTATTTTACAAAGTTTGACCCTGCAATTGTGCCTTTCTTTTTAAGTTTGAATGTCTAATAAGAATCTACATTGGTTAAAGTTGTATGACATTTTCAATGTGTCTTTAATGCCAATAAGAGTGGTCTAGTATGCAGCTGAATCACACCCTATTTGCAGAAACTCGGCCTGGGTATTGTTGCCAAATAACATAAAGTCTGTCCCCCCTCCCCCTTTTTGTATGACACTTATATTATTTATCTAAAGCTGGTAAGTTGGCTCATGTGTTAAACAACAGTGTTAAACGTTAAGTAGACTTGCTCACTGATTCTCTCATTACTGTTATCATTTAGGAGCATGCAGATGTTGGATCAATGTAATTTGCTCTTAGATTTATAGAAAAAAAAAATTCCAGTGTAGTAAACAGGCAATGCTTTACAGATCAGACAGTCTCCCCTAGGAAAAGATAATTCTGTAGGCTTGGAATGATCTAATAAACTGAGCGATAAAGAAAAAAACAGGGGTTCCACAAATAGGGCCTTTAACAGATCTGCTCAGAATATGAACACAAAAGAATAGCATACAAAGTGCTCAGTAGCGCCACGCTGGGTGTTAGCTGACTATAGAAGCCTCAAGATACCTCAAGATACCATACTGGCAAGAGCAGGCTGACTGTCCTCTGTGTCAGAATAGTGAAGGACCATGCTGGCTGACTCTGAACCCTGAAGGGGGAAGGTAAAATGAGCTGCAGAAGTAGAGCTCAGCTAGGTTCCTAAAGGCAGGACTCACTCAGGAGGGGCTATGAAAGGAAGGGTAACACTGAGAAGGTGGAAATTTGTATAAAATAAATGGAACTTTATTTGTACAATCAGTAAGACTCACATGGTTCAAAATATAAAGATTTGAAGATGCACATAGTGCAAATCTTCCTCCTGCTATTCTACCCTAACTACCTCATCCCTTGGGAGATAACCATCTGGAAAACAAATGCTACATGTATGTATTCCTCCTTTATCACAAATGATCCTGTAACATTTGGATGTTTTGTGTATGTGTGTGTATATATGTATATTCATATATACATATATACACCCACACACACTTTTTTTTTTGAGACAGAGTTTCACTCTTGTTGCCCAGGTTGGAGTGCAGTGTCGTGATCTTGGCTCACCACAACCTCTGCCTCCCGGGTTCAAGCAATTCTCCTGCCCCAGCCTCCCGAGTAGCTGGGAGTGCAGGCATACGCCACCATGCCCAGCTAATTTTGTATTTTCAGTAGAGACGGGGTTTCTCCATGTTGATCAGGCTGGTCTCAAACTTCCGACCTCAGGTAATCCACCCACCTCGGCCTCTCAGGGTGCTGGGATTACAGGCGTGCGCCATCGTGCCCAGCATAAATATATTTTTTATAGTTACATAGTATTTGATTGTATAGATATGGCATGACTTTGATTAATCGCAATTTGGATATTTAGTTTGTTTCCAGTCCCTTGCAGTTACGAACAAAATTGCAGTGAATCTTTGTTGCATGTCATGTGTATGCATGCATGTATCTATATGATAAATTCCCAGAAGTAGAACTGCACTTTAAATTTTGCTGTAGAGCTTGAACTAGTTTCAATTCCCATCAGCATTGTGGGTAGTCTTGTTTATCCATATTCTCCCCAACACAGGACTTTATCAGACTTTGCCAGTCTAATATGTGAAAGCGATCTCATGTTAATTTTCACTTTTACCATAAGTGAGACTGGAGGCTTTTAATACATTTAAACACTTTCTGGTAGTTCTTCTGTTTGTTTCCTTTGTTCATATAAAAATTTTTGGCAATTTATATAAGGTCTTGGACATTAGGGAAATTGTGGTATGAATCATAAATCGATTTTTCTTTCTCTTCTTTTTTTGGGTAATTTTGTTCTTTAGCTTTATCATGTAAAAAGACCAGGAAAATTTTACCTTTTATACCCTCAGAAGAAGGGAGGATAAAAGTGAGGGCAGCAAGAAAGCAGAGGCTCCATATTTCTTGCATTTTACTTTTTTTTTGTTTTAATTTTTATTCTGAGACTGGATTATGAGACTGGCAATCTTGTATTTTTTGTAGAGATAGGGTTTCACCATGTTGCCAGGCTGGTTTCCAACTCCTGAGCTCAAGTGATCTGCCCACCTCAGCCTCCCAAAGTGTTGGGATTACAGGCATGAGCCTCTACACCTGGCCATGTTTTACTTTACAAAGATTTATATTGAATACTTAGTAGAGCCAAGTCCCTGTTGGAAAATAAGGGATGATGTGATAAACCCAAGAATATTTGGAGATTGTCAGAGGCGTGTAGTTGTGCCCTTATTAGAAAACTTAAATTAGCTAAAGGGAAACAAAATGCTTATTTAACAGTTAATTAGTTGAATGGGAGGACATAAGTAGGAGACATAAGCTATATAGCTTTGAAGAGGCATAAGACCAACTTTGGTAAGGATAAAGTAATTGACATTTAGCCTTTCTCCTTTAAAAACAAAACAGCATTAAGACTGCAAGCACAGGAAAAGCAGACTGTCTAGTCAAGGCAGAATTCTTGCTGAAAAGAATCCTAACCAGGGCAGCACACTGAATGTAGAGACACTGGTGTTCTTTAAAGTGGTTGTCAGAGATTGCTAGGGTTCCGTTGATCCCAAGGAGGAAGGAAAAGGCTGTTAGGAATTATGTAATTTAGTAATTAGGTAACTGAAATAAATTAGGCATTTCAATTAGGGAAGTAGTTTTCATCTTCTTTATTCTAATATTCGGTCAGTTAACATTTATTAAATCCTAAATAGTGACCAAAAGTTGCCAATAGGAGTATTTGGAGAGGGACCGCCTAATTTTAGTTCCTCCCTGTCAAATGGCCTTACAAGAATATTATTCTCACTCCCTCTGCTAGAATTCAGAAATTGAGAGAATTAGAAAAAAAAAATGGGGTATTTTAAAAAGTTAATAGATCTAAGGAGTGGGAGTGGAAAACTCAGTTTTGTGTTACAGTGTTACAAAAATTATCACCATTTTCTAATAAACTTTTAAAAGGGATATGGAATATGCTCTCATTCTGTGAGGAGAATTAATTTTATTTGAGAGGCATTGGGTGTAGTAGAGAAAGTGGAAACTCTGGAGTCAGGTAGCCCTGACTTAGTAATGTCCACTTCTGAGCTTCAATTTTCTCAGCTACAAAGTGAAGATTAAAGAGAAATATTTGTGCATATATGCATATATTTTAATATAATGAGCCTTTCAAAAGACCTGGCACAGAAGAACCCAGTTAACAGTAACTCTGGTTTAACCCACTGGTTTTGGGCTGCTTGGAGCAGTTTGAAGTAGCTTGAGCCTGGGAAAGTCTGGTCCTTCTGGGATGTACTCCACTGAACCCTGTAAGCCTTCTCCATGGGCTCCAAACATGACAGCCTGCTGCCCAAACCAACCTGGTATCATTTCTCCATGCTTTCCATGGCACGTCACCCAAAGCTCAATCCTTAGGTAACAAGGGCTATGCTGATACTCTCAATTTTCTCTTTGTAGCATCTGTTGTTTGGAAGGCTATGTGACCTTGATATACTTGAGAAAGTATGAGTAGAGCTTGGAGGTTAAGAGTTCAATTCTAGAGCCCAGTTGCATGGAATAGACTGTGCCACCACTTTTCTAGCTGACTTTGATCAAGTTAATCTATCATGGTTCACCCTTATTTCTAAAATGGGAATAACTGTAGTCTTTAGCGAATGAGGCTACTGAGAAAAACTAAGACAATGCCTCCAAAACACGTTTCATAATACCTATAAGGTAGTCAGAGCTCAAAAGCAGCTATTATATAGTTTTCCAACATGTTTGATTGCTGCTGCTACCTGTTATTGTTTGGTATACTTTATTTCCAGTGATGGCTGTCACTGATGCTGTGGAACCAGGGACCTAGTTTTAACATGTTTATAGCTGCTTCTGTTACTTAAAGCTCTGTGAATGTCCTCAAATATGGCTCTGTTTTTTAGTCAGAATTTAACATTGAAATTCCTGCCACCTTGTGGCTAAAGTAAATCAAAGGTTAATAGCACACTTACTATAGAAAATATTACATGTGTTCATTTTAGGCTTAAGTCTTGAATTATTAAAATTTGACAAGTTTAAATTTCATTTCATTAAATTGTTTCATTTAAAATGGAAGTGTGTGTTTAATGAATGCACTTTTTCTTCCTGAAAGCAAGAGAGGCCCACCTGTTTTCCTCCCTCTTCCAGGGATGTTGAGATAAGACAGTCAAGGACAGACATTACTCATGAGACGATTTGTCATGTGTGACAACCCCTTAGAAAATGTGTAAACGTTTAGTTCTTACACTTTCTTTTGTTTGGGATTATTCTGATGCTTATTTTTGTTAGGGAATAGGAATGTTTATTCATACTTTGAAACTATCATTCTGAGGCAGGAGAATTGCTTGAACCTGGGAGGTGGAGGTCGCAGTGAGTCGAGATTGCTCCATTGCACTCCAGCCTGGGTGACAAGAGCAAAACTTCATCTCAAAAAAGAAAGAAAGAAAGAAACTGTCATTGAAGTTCCTTTGTATTACTGTGAATACCTGTATAAGGTAAAACATGGTTATGGTTAGAAGTGTTTGAAGCAGCTTGGCCAGTGGCTAAAGGTAGGAAAATTCCCATTTAAACTTTAATAATTATGTAAATAAAAGGTTTATTTTGGAAAAGGAAATAAAGCAGCTAGACAAAGAGATTTTCTTTTTGTCATTCAGGGATAACCACTGTTAAATTTGCCGTAGAGTTTTGTAGACTTTGTCCCATGCATTATAACTTTCAGAATTACAAAGATCATTCTACAGGATTTCATGGGTTTGTTTTCCATTCAGTGTATTTATACTGATTCTAATCTCTGCATAGTGTTGGATCCTCACCACAGTTTACCTCTCCTGTCTTCTGTTGTGCATCATCTAGGGCATTTGCCCATGTCGTTTTGTTTTGTTTTTAGAACCAATATAGTCATGAAGCCCTACACTTGGGCTTCGTCCAATATTTATTTGATTAAGGTACATCCCTACGATCATCATATTACCCAGGCTTTCGATAATGATTGCTGAATTGTGTCAACCTCCTATTCTTGGTACAAGGAGACAACTGAATTTGTGACTATTCAATAATGGGTTAAACCTCATTTTTGTTAGGACCCTATAGTATATACAGGGTGACACCTGGGAATAAAAAACGGGAGATTTTTTAGACATGGAATTTTATTTATTATTATTTATTATTATTTTTTGAGACAGCTTGTCATTCTATCGCCCAGGCAGACATGGGAGTGCAGTGGCTCAAACAGTCCTCCCACCTCAGCCTCCCAAGTAGCTGGAACTATGGGCTTGTGCCACCACACCCAGCAAAGTGTTTTCTTTTTCTTTCTTTCTTTCTTTTTTTTTTTGTAGAGACAGGATCTCACTATGTTGCCCAGGCTGATCTCAAACTCCTGAGCTCAAGTGTTCTTCCTTCCTAGGCCTCCCAGAGTGCTGGAGTTAGAGGTGCAAGCTACTGCACCCAGCCAGGCATCAAATTTTAGAGCTGAAAGGACCTTGAGTCTAATCTATTAATTTTATAGGGAGATGGCTAATGCCAAACTGGAAAGTGACCTTTGGAGGGTAACATGGTTACTTAATGATCAAGCTGGACTAGAATTGTGTCTCTAGTCCGTATTGTTTTTTAATGATTCAGATCTGTATGTGGGGACTCTTGGCTATGTTTATCTTGTCTGGGTCTCATTTCTTCTTTTTCCTCTTTCCTCCTCATCCTCAAGTTGAACTACCTATTCTGTCTTTTGAAGCCCATTCAGCTCTAAATGGTGATCTATCCCAGTGAACTCTTTTGGAGACAGTCTCATTCTGTCACCTAGGCTGGAGTGCAAATGGCACAATCTCGGCTCATTGCAACCTCTGCCTCCCAGTTTCAAGCAGTTCTCATTCCTCAGTCTCCCGAGCAGCTGGAATTATAGGCGCATGCCACCATGCCTGGCTAGCTTTTGTACTTTTAGTAGAGACAGAGTTTCTCCATGTTGGCCAGGCTGGTCTTGAGCTTCTGACTTCAAGTGATCCACCCACCTTGGTCTCCCAAGGTATTGAGATTACAGGCATGAGGCACTGCACCTTGCTCCAGTAGACTTCTTACCAATACAATTAAATTCTACCAACTAGCAAAATTACTCAGCATCTTCTCAGTGACCCTTAAAATAGCATCAAAAGCAAAGAGTCAAGTGATGATGAAAAAAAGAATCCTGGTCGGGCCTGGTGGCTCACACCTGTAATTCCAACACTTTGGGAGGCTGAGGCAGGTGGATCACTTGAGTTCAGGTGTTGGAGACCATCCTGACCAACATGGCGAAACCCCGATTCTAGTAAAAAAAAACAAACAAAAAAAAAACTGGGTGTGGTGGTATATACCTGTAATCCCAGCTGAGATTGTGCCATTGCACTCCAGCATGGGCAAAAAGATAAAAATTCCATCAAAAAAAAAAAAAAAAAAAAAAAAAACCAGGATCCTGAGTAATACACATGTTGGATAAACATCTTCAAGTTCTCTTTAACTGAATACATATGTTTCAAATAATGATAACAGTTGTTCATCTCATGTCTTGCATCTACAGTGGGTTTGGTGAAAATACTAAAATTTTTTTCCCCATGAACTCAGTATGACATAGCTGAATAGTAAACTTTGTGCCTAGAAAGGTTCTTGTGGTTGACTTAAATTCAGTAACTTAGGAGCTGCAGTCATGAGAAAGCCACCATTCGGCAGTTAGGTTCCTCCTGTACCTTTTCAGCTGTGTCTGAGTGTGGAGCTATATGGTTTGAGGGGTCAGGAACTCTGCTTAGATAGGCAATTAGATAGTCGGATACACACAACAGGGGCTGTCTGCTAATGCCTGGAGCAGCCTGAGTCTGGAGCCATTGGGGTGGGCGGGGGGGACACTAGAGACTAGCACCCCGGGCCATCTGACCTCTTCAGTGAGATTTTTTTTTCTTTTCCCCACAAAGAAAAATCTTTTTAAAGCAGCACAATAAAAGTTAGAAGTTTTTGCCAAGTTATAAAGTTGTTTCTCCTGATACATATGACTTTATTTAGATGGTTCTAGAATATAGAAGCATCTGGGAACTGACCTGTATACCTCTGTTTTACCCCAGGGAGAATGATATCTGTATATGTCTGTCTCACTCAAGAAAAAAGTTACTTACCTTTTTTGTGACATTAATGACTTAATTCACTAATCAAAATATACTTACTCTCTTCTGAAGCTGGCAATATGCCATTTATAATGAAAAAGGCTGTGGTATGAACTAGACTACCTTTTATGCCTAGATGTAGTTGAGGCCTTCATTGGGTTCAGGTTTCCTTAATTTTTTAAAGAACCTTCAACGATCTGTTTATTCCTGACTTTAAAAACATTTAAGGCAGGGTGTGGTGGCTCAGGCCTGTAATCCCAGCACTTTGGGAGGCCAAGGTGAACAGATGGCATGATGTCTGGAGTTTGAGACCAGCCTGGCCAAAATAGCAAAACCTTTCTCTACTAAAAATACAAAAACTAGCTGCGAGGGGGTGATCTATGCCTATATTCCCAGCTACTCAGGAGGCTGAGGCAGGAAAATAGCTTGAAGCCGGGAGGTAGAGGTTGCAGTGCGCAAAGGTCATGCCACTGCATTCCAGCCTGAGCAACAGAATAAAACTGTCGGCCAGGCGTGGTGGCTCATGCCTGTAATCCCAGCACTTTGGGAGGCTGAGGCAGGTGGATCACGAGGTCAGAAGATGGAGCCCATCCTGGCCAACATGGTGACCCGTCTCTACTAAATACAAAAAATTAGCTGGGCGTGGGGGTGCGTGCCTGTAGTTCCAACTATGCAGGAGGCTGACGCAGGGGAATCACTTGAACCTGGGAGGCGGAGATTGCAGTGAGCCAAGATCACACCACTGCACTTCAGCCTGGGTGACAGGGCGAGACTCCATCTCAAAAAAAAAAAATAAAAAAAAAAAATAAAAAAAAAAAAACCTCTGTCTCAGAAAAAAAATTACAGCTGTTTTGAAAGAATCTGTAGTTGGTTGACTCTTCTGCAACTCCAACTTTTTATAACAAATATACACCATAAATATTAAAATTTCTCAGCTATTGTCTTCCTTTAGAAATAACCAAAATATTTTAGCATTCTTAATCCATATTCCCTTAAGAAAAAAAGGGGACAGGAGGAAAGCACAGCGTTAATGTTCTGTCATCAAGGCATTGGCAAAATAAATGTGGCGTGTGCCAGCTATCACCTCTGAAGCTTATGAAAAGAATGCCCTCTGACATAGAAATCACACGGAAATATCTGAAGACATTGTATTGAAAAAGAACCCACAGAGCAGTCTACATCACAACCCCAGTTATGGTTTTAACAAAGGTACTGAACACGAATACATGTGTTTGTGAACATATAGAAAGGACTGGTCCATTTCTGGAAGTACTGCAGTGAGCAGCAGTTCTGGGAAGGGCCTTGGAGGGTTGGTGATGGTGCCAGAGCAACCTCTTGCTACTTTCTGCATGACTGATCTTTTAATAAGAGTTCATTCATGTGCCAGAGAAGGTAGAACAGTGATAGAGGATTGAAGCGAGAAACTGAGAATCATTCTGGGCCAGAGAATGTCAGCGAGCTCTCTGCTTGCCTGGGTCTGCCTTCCAGGTCCCAGCCCTCAGTGACCCTTTTGGTGCTAGAACCATCTCCCACACCACCCCCCTTTTTCTATTTAAGCGAAGAATTGAGAGTAGATTTGCAAATAAAGCAGTGTCCAAGCCAGAAACGGCCACATCAAGCAACTAGAAAGAGACCATTTTATGCCTTTTTTTTCCTACCTGGGGTGAACTCAAGGCCATTGGAACAGAATCTGACAAAGAACCTGAGTGGCCTGGGGAAGTGTGGGGACCTCTTTCTTTTTGTTTTTCATTTTGTTGTGCACTGGGGAGTTAAAAAGGAACGTATCATTAGGAGCATGTTTATGAAGTTTGGGCTATATCCTCTCTACTAGTTTATTTTCTTCTTTGAAAATAGAACACACAAGAAATGAATACAAAATAAAAAAACAGAAACTAGAACACAACAATTTGGATGACTCTTAAAATAAGCTAAAAGTTTCCAGATATGAGAGAATATATATTGTGTATTCTTATATATACTTACATAAAATTTTTAAATAGGCAAAATTAATGTATGGTGTTAGAAGTCTGTCAGGGGTTGTGGGGTCAGTGACTACTGGAAACCGGTATTGGTGGGGCTTCTAGAGCCCTGGTGTGCTCTAGTTCTGGATCTGGATGTGTGTGTTCGTTCACCTTGTGAAAATTCACTGAGATTTATTCTCAAGATTTGGGCACTTTTCTTTGCATGTTATAACAAAGATCAAGAATTAAAAAGAAGCTGGGTACAGTAGCTCATGCCTGTAATCCCAGCATTTGAGAGGCCAGTGCAAGCAGATCACTTGAGGTCAGAAGTTTAAAACCAGCCTGGCCAACATGCTGAAACCCCAGCTGTACTAAAAATATAAAAATTAGCCAGGCGTTGTGGTGCACACCTGTAATCTCAGCTACTCGGGAGGCTGAGGCACGAGAATCGCTTGAACCCCGGAGGTGGAGGTTGCAGTGAGCCAAGATGGCACCACTGCACTCCAGCCTGAGTGACAGAGCAAGACTGTGTCTCAAAAAAGCAAAAAGAATGAAGAGAGAAATTTTCCCCAAATAGTGTGGTGAATGAATGAACAGATTAGAAAGTAGTTCTCTTTTTTTGGTTTATCACCATCCCTGCCTCTTTGCCCCAAATCAGATCATAAACCACAAAGTCAGGGACTCCTGTCTTCTTGGGAACTGGCTCATAACAGGTACTGAGTGTAATTCGTAGAATTTAATAGTCAGGATAGTCTGTTGTGAATGATTTAGAGATACTTGTCCACTTGTTCTTCAAATGGTTTTAAATATTTCATATTTTAGAGGGTGAAGTGAAGGAGGTATATATTTCTGATGTCTCTTCTGCTGTGATTTGGAAACATTAGCCAGGGCAAGAAGCCCACTTGCTTCTCTCTTGCTGTTTACCTATTCTTAAACTGTTAATAACCTTATGGGTTAAACTTAACTGAGAGTTTGACAAAATGTTGTTTGTTTTTCTATTTTTCATTAGTAGATGGCAAATATGTTCACTTTGGAAACTTGTGGCCTTTTTCCCCACTATTAGTGTCTCAAAGGAAAATGTGTGTGGGTGGTGGTGGTGCAGGGTGGAGGACAGGGAGGATTATGTGTGTGGTGGGTTTGCTGCTTGTGCTGGGGCTTTACTCAGTAGTTTATAGCTAGTAATGCTGAGTAGAAGAGTTGGGTGTTGCCTTCCTAAAAGATGTATCATATAGATTGATTCCTCTTCACACCCCTGCCCCTTGTCAACTTTCAGAGCACTAGACAAATTGAATGGATTTCAGTTAGAGAATTTCACCTTGAAAGTAGCCTATATCCCTGATGAAATGGCCGCCCAGCAAAACCCCTTGCAGCAGCCCCGAGGTCGCCGGGGGCTTGGGCAGAGGGGCTCCTCAAGGCAGGGGTCTCCAGGATCCGTGTCCAAGCAGAAACCATGTGATCTGCCTCTGCGCCTGCTGGTTCCCACTCAGTTTGTTGGAGCCATCATAGGAAAAGAAGGTGCCACCATTCGGAACATCACCAAACAGACCCAGTCTAAGTGAGTATGCTGAGCATGTGGTGGGTGTTCGTGCTTTCCCTTTAAAATGTTAGTAACAGTGTATCATTCTGGTACTTGGTGCCCTTCTGAACATGGCCATGAGGACTCCTTGTACAGTACTTGGGAATGTGTAAAAATCTTGCAGTATCTTGGTGTTCATTTCATATAAATCTGGAGCTGATCCTCAGTCTCAAAAGGAACCTCAGCTTTTCACACATGAATGGAAAACAAACGATACCTAATCCTCTTCTAGTTGGGGAGGTTCTGGAATACAAAAAGGCAGCTTCTAGGTTGTTCTCTGTCCCATCCCTCACCCCCACCTGCCATTAGTGCTTTTAGAAGTAATTTTCTGGGTCCAGCCCATTTTATTTGTGGCCTCAATTTACTCGAGTAAAGAATTGCTCATCTTACTGTCCAAATTTTTCCTGTGATTAAGCCATGTGATTAGAATGGCTTTTTCTTCTGGATGTTGTTTGATGGTTTTAACTGGTGGGCTGTAAGGGATTGGAAGATTCCCATTCAAATGTTGGAGCCAATTGTCAGGAGCAGAAAGCAGGAATTATTTGTTTTTATTTACTACTGTAGCCCCAGGGCCAAGCCCTGCTACATAGAAGGCTCTTTTGTCAAATGACTAAAATGACTACATGTGAATTGTTTGAAGCCCTTCACATATATCTAAGATATTTCTCAGTTCTTATGCGTTGTATGTTAGTAGTTTTGCTTTAGAAACCATACTATTGTACAGTATATGGATATTTTTTGACCCAAAGAAGCTTGGTCAAACTCTTCCCCCTATACCTAGCTCTGTAACGTGCTACAAGGCACATCTCTGGCCCTGTTGTTACTACAAAATACAGCACACTGCTGTATTACCTGAAGAACCTGTGAGTGTGCTGGGAAGAAGAGGTTGTATCCAAAAATGCCATTCTGCAAGCTTTGGACCAGCTACAGAAAGGACAGGATTATTTTGCCTTTTAAATTTAGAAAAGAGAATTTTTTTTTTTTTAATGAGATCCAGTGAAATAAGCTTAGTCTTTCTTTAAAAGTTAGGACTACAGTGCTATGTATACATTGCTTATGTGTTTGTTCCAGCAGGCCTCAGAGGACATGCATATTCATCATAGGCACCATGCCTGCATTGGACTAGCTGATCCATTTCTCATGCAGAACCAAAAAGAACTGTACTGAGTTGTGGTCCATACCCACCCGCCCCCTGCACTGGCATCTGATCCTGCCTTCCCTTGTTTTGAAGCAGGAGATGTTGGGTGCTGGTTACCTGAATGCAGAATTAATGGTCCTGACCTCATCATGTAGGAGTGGGAAAGACAATTGGACCATAGCCTAGTCAGTCGGCCTGGCTTTAATCTTAAAATTTAAGGGCTTCTTGCTTCCCTTGATCCACCATTACCTGCAGAAATTCATTATATGGTTTCCTCTCCTTGTCATGTAGCAGATTAGAGTTGTTCCTTTTCGAGCTACTCATTTCCCTGTCAGATGAAAGAGCTGTGACTTAAATTGAACTGTTTGTTTTACTTAAGGCAGGAAGACGGGGATAGGGGAAGGGAAGCAATTTTTGTTATATCCGATGATTCATTTACAGAACTCTGCCAGTGGATTTAATTAACTCTTGACATCAAAATTAGTTATTATCAGAACCTCTGTTTCTGGAATGGTCTCAGAGGGCCACCCTAATCTCCAAAGCCACATTCCCTTCTCTCAGGGGATTGGAGTTTAGTAATCCCTAACACGGTGAAAGGGTGGAAATAAACTGCAAAGAGGGATGCTAACATGTTACTGGAAGACAGGCATCACTGATAGTGACTGGGGATTGAAACAGCAGCTGAGAAGAGGATTCTTAAGATTGGGACTGTTAACTAAGACACTATTTTTTTATTAGTTATTTTTAGGTAGCCCTTAATTTGTTTCATTTCTTTCTTTTTTTTTGAGACAGTCTCGCCCTGTCATCCAGGCTGGAGTGCAATGGTGTGATCTTGGCTCACTGCAACCTCTGCCTCCCGGGTTCAAGCGATTCTCCTGCCCCAGCCTCCCAAGTAGCTGAGATTACAGGCACGCACCACCACGCTGGGCCAAATTTTTGTGTCTTTAGTAGAGATGGGGTTTCACCATGTTGGCCAGGCTGGTCTCGAACTCCTGACCTTGTGATCCACCCGCCTCGGCCTCCCAAAGTGCTGGAATTAGAGGCGTGAGCCACCGTGCCCAGCCAGAATTTGTTTCATTTCTATGTTGCCCTTATTTTTAGTTCTATCTTTAACTCTTGAGGTAAATCTTCAAATTTCAACCAAATGTTACAAAAATGAAAGCCAAATCTTGATTTTTATTGGCATGATCAAATGGCCACTCTCAGGGCCATGAGTTATTTAGCTCTTTATCTTCAAGTGTTTGAGTGGCCAAAGGAGCTCAACAAATACTTAATTTTCCCAAAAATACATATTTTTTGAATAGCTGATTTTCTTTCTTGTACTTTTTAAATAACAGCAGACTTATTTTGTATTTAATTTTAAATGCATAAATATGTAAATTAAAAAGTTGACATTCGTCTCACCTGGGTAACCATTGGTAAGTTGGGGATGTATCTCAGTAGGACTTGTTGACTGTTTTTACTAACATGTCATGTCATGGTATGAATTGCATTATTTCACTTAAGGACTTTTTACTGTGTTGGTACCCTTAATTTTACCACATTTTCAAAAACATCTGTATGATAAGAATATACTGTTATTTAAGCATCTATTCCTGCATTTAACCGTCTCTTCCTGCAGTTAGAAATTCTAATTTTCTTTTTGTCTGTTAGAAACAGAACTTTCCCATGCCAGTGGTTCTCAACCACAAATGATCATCTCCCTGCCCCAACCCCCATGGACATTTGGCAATGTCTGGAGACATTTTTGGCTGTGAGAGCTGGGAGAGGGGCATACTACTGGCATCTAGTAGGTAGAGGCCAGGGATGTTAGTCAGTTTCCTATAGTGCATCAGACACCCCACGCACAACAAAGAGTCTGGCCCAAAAAAGTCAGTAGTGCCAACAGTAAGAAACATCACTCTTGGCCCATGTATGAGACCATATCTGTAGATGTTACAAGAAGTACAGTTCTTGAGCCATGAGGTGCTCGGCATTTTGCTGACCAGATGCTCTATACTTGCACCAAAAGTATTGGGTGTGCCCTGTTACCCATCATCTTGCCCATATTTAATTTTTTTCTATCTCAATTTTTGCAAGTCTAGAAGAAAATGACATTCTTTTAACTGGCACACATATAATTACTAGTGAAATTAAACATCATTTTGAGTTTATTGGCCACTTGCTTTTCTTGAAGTAGAATTGCCTCTCTCCACGTTCCATTCCTATCACTATCTGTTGCAGACTTTCCTCTATCAAGGAGGCAAAATGTGGGAAGAACCTTGCAAAGGGGAAACAGGTTGGTGAAATGTGCCCATCCAATGAATGAATGAATGGTGGATATACTGTGCAGAATAAGCAGTTCAACTTGGCTGGTGGGATTCCAACTCCTCTTTTGGCATGCCCTCCAGTTCCTATTTGTTTTAGAGCAGATTGAATCCAGGCTCTTTGTCATAAGACATTTGTTCTGTGGCATCTAAAAAGGAAGCTGTAAGCACAAACAGCTTGGGTAGAATGGAAAGATGTCCCTGCTTGGTTGGATTGAGGAAGGAGAAAGGGGAGTGTTTCTAGAATTAAAATTTGTCTCGTAAGGCATTAATGTTGACAGCTTATTGAAAGTTTATGCTCTTGAGGGAAGTGAGTCATCTGCTTTATCCTGAAGCCCTATGACTTTGCAGTTGGTAATTACAGACTCCACTGTGAATACACCCTTACGGCTCTTTTCCTCTCTACTTGTGCCTACTGTCAGAATCGATGTCCACCGTAAAGAGAATGCAGGGGCTGCTGAGAAGTCGATTACTATCCTCTCTACCCCTGAAGGCACCTCTGCGGCTTGTAAGTCTATTCTGGAGATTATGCATAAGGAAGCTCAAGATATAAAATTGTGAGTAAAGAAGACTGTCTTGTCAAAGAGGTTGTTACTTGTGCTCTTGTATTTTGGATTTCTCTGACACAGTTCTTGGGAATTGCCAACAAACAAAGGGAAATGATATCCTGATGAGCTACAGTGGTTGGCACTGTTGATTTGGTTGTGAAGCATTAAGTCTTTTAATATTTAAATAGTTTGATTCATGTTTGAACATGGGGCAAGTGGTGATAATGGAGAAGTGCAGCTATAAAAGTAGGCAACTTGGGGAACCTAGAACAAGGAAGTATCCTGGATTAACCCAAGACAGGAGCCCCAAATTTTGACTCATCCTTTACTCAAAGCTCATTGGAGCTCTGTTCTTGTCCTCTGCCCAGCCTCACCTTGGAGCAGCAGGGAGTGTGGAGGTGGGAAAGAGCCTAAGTCTCTTCTAAGGCAAACTGGAGACGTATTTGGGCTGGAACTCTAAATAGTTCTTCCAGGAACTTTGAGTGAAGGCTGGGTTCTGTGCCATGTTTAGCATATAGAACAGGGCTGCACTGAAAGTAGAATCCAGAGTAGGGCACTGGAGTTAGTGTGGGGACCTCATCACCAAGCTTAATTTGTAGAGAACTTTAAATAAGTTTTAATAATATTATATATGGGTGCCATGTTATAAAAAATTAAAGTAAAATTTTTTTTAAAGAATGTAATTATTTTAGTATAGAGAAAAATAGGCCGGGTACAGTGGCTCACGCCTGTAATCCCAGCACTTCGGGAGGCCGTGGCAGGTGGATCATGAGGTCAAGAGATTGAGACAATCCTGGCTAACACAGTGAAACCCCGTCTCTACTAAAAATACAAAAAATTAGCTGGGTGTGGTGGTGCGCGCCTGTAGTCCCAGCTACTTGGGAGGCCAAGGCAGAAGAATCACTTGAACCTGGGAGGTAGAGGTTGCAGTGAGCCGAGATCGTGCCACTGCACTTCAGCCTGGTGACAGAGTGAGACTCCGTCTCAAAAAAGAGAAAAGTAAAGGAAAAGCCCACCATCGATTAACCACAATGACATTTTTAAACAGTGAAATATATAGAGATGAATGAGTCTTGGAAATTCAGAAAGTTACAAAATGAAAAGTGAGAGCTCTCCTTCCCCCAAAGCATAACCACTGTTGTTTCTTCTGTTTCCTTCTAAAAATTATTCACTTATCTCCAGGTGTATATTTATACTGGAATTTTACCGTTGTTTATTTGTACATTGTGCTTTGGTAGTATGGCTTTAGGAATATGGTTTTGAGTAAGACTCCATCACTGAAGATATTTCCTGAAGTGAATAAAAGTATTTTAAAAGTTAACTTCTGTATTTTTTCTCCCCTTCTAGTCATGCATTGCTAGAATGCTGGCCAATTGTCGGCAGGTTTTAAGCTGTACCTAACACAGTGCTTCCCAGATGGTAGATAGGAAGTAAATGTTTAATGAATGAATATTGTCTTTTTACTCAATAATAGGTTTACTTATTCTAATTTTATGACCATTTTTCTATTTATAGCACAGAAGAGATCCCCTTGAAGATTTTAGCTCATAACAACTTTGTTGGCCGTCTTATTGGTAAAGAAGGAAGAAACCTTAAAAAAATTGAGCAAGACACAGACACTAAAATCACGATATCTCCGTGAGTGCTCCTTTGCTTTTGAATTAGAAAACTTTCAAACACTGTAAGCTGCATGTTGTGTATTGGGCTTGGTTTCCCACTTTACAGCTGCTTCAGCTAGCCTACGCTGCTGTACTTAACACGTGGTTTCTCAGACGCACCCTACTGCCTGCTCCATTTCTGACCCGTATTGAAAGGATTATCTGCTTCTGGCAGGAGGAACAGATGCTTTACATTCATATTTTCTAAATGCAGTCTTAACTATGTTTTATGACATTTATTCCCAAAGTTGGAATACGTAACCCAGTTTATTATCCATTGTCATGTAACGCATTATCCCAACATTTGACAGCTTAAGACAATGGAGAAAATTAATTGCTCAGCTAGTTTTTATGGGTTAAGAATTCAAGATCAGCTTAGCTGGGTGGTTCTGGCTTGGGGTCTCACGATGCTACTGACACGTCGATGCTGGCTATTGGCAGGAGGCCTCAGTTCCTCCCACATGGGCCTCTCCACAGAGCTGTTTGAGTGTTCTCAAGACATGGCAGCTGTCAAGGTGGAGACTGCATTGTCTTTTATAACAAAGCCTCAGAAGTTACATTCTGTCATTTTTCTAATATTGTTTACACAAGTCAGCCCTGTTTGGTATGTATGTGGGGGACTACAGATACCTGGGTGGCAGGGAGTCACCTTGGAGGCAGGCTACCACACCTAGAATCTAGATGCTCTGAAATTACATAGAAAGGTTTTTCTTTTTCTGAGGGTGACTATTCTTAGTTCAGTCAGAGTACTCAGGTGGGAAAAGATTGATGAACTGAGGAAGAATGGTAGGGGAAAGACTGCACAGTGTTTGTGTAGCAAGTTTTCAAAGGAGGTAGTACGGAAGCAGGAAACTTCGGTTTGGTTGTAAAGAAAGAAAAAAAACCCCACAAAGTGGTAAATACAGTAAGCAATACTACTTTGTCTTAAATTTATCCCCAGAACGGGGAGAGTTTTAAAAGAAAAAAATCTGAAAAGTGATTGTAGAAGCAGCTGTTGTAAAAAGTGTAATACAAAATGCTTAGCAGGGCCAGGCTGACTGAATTAGAATTATATACTTCTTTTTGAAGTAGTCTAAGAGAAATAATCTTCATTATATAAATGTTTATACTTTTAATAAGTTTTAGGAAAACGTTAAGGAATAACTTCCCATTCATCTGGCTCAAGGTTAGCTTGTGACATTTTACTAGTAGTGAAAATGAGAACTTCAGGAAGATGAAGGAGATTTGTACTAATAACCCATATCCTCTCAATTTATATACTTAGTTCTGTTTTCCATGGCAGATACCTCTCATTGCTTTCCTGCATACGCTTAGGTGTTTTCAGGTATGATTTTTAGTGGCTTTTGAAGGTTCAGCAGGACCTAAGTCCTACAGGGAGAGTCTGAATATTACTGCCGCTGTCTAATGTTTTTGTTGTCTAAATGGCTATCAGTGAACCATTTCAAATTTTACTCAAGATGGACTGATAGTCCTCCATCCTACTTCAATCTAAATTCTAAAAAAAAAAAACTGGTAAAAACTAGCTTAGACACATGAGGTTTGGCTTGTGTTTTTGAATATTTCCATTCTTTCTCCTTTCTTGGTGAGCCAGAAAATAAAATTGCACGAGAATGCCAATTATGCCTAGAACTGTTTAGTCCAGACGAGGAACATACTTATGAAAGGTTATGTACTTAGAGTATATGGTTTCCAAAAAACTGTACATCTTTCCAGTCATTTTTCCATTCACTGTTAAATTGTGAAAATGGTTCAACTTTAAGCGGTTGAGAAGTAAGCTATATTTAAAAGATGGACTTGATTGAACTATATGTACCCAGTAATCTTTACTTGAGAAGATGGGCGGTCAAATATTTTCTTCTCTCTTGCAGCTTTACAATTTTGGATTTATGTCTTTTGGGGCTTACTCATTTCCCATCATGTTTTATCACCCACTTTTACATATTACCAAGCTCCACAGTTTGTTTTTAATTGCCATCTGTGGCTGAATTATTATTAACTGCCTTCTTCCTACAATTTTCATTCTTTTTCTTTCCTTTCTTTCTCATTCTGCAGATTGCAGGAATTGACGCTGTATAATCCAGAACGCACCATTACAGTTAAAGGCAATGTTGAGACATGTGCCAAAGCTGAGGAAGAGATCATGAAGAAAATCAGGGAGTCTTACGAAAATGATATTGCTTCTATGAATGTTAGTTTTGTTACGAAGGTCATGTCTTTATTTTAAAAATAGTTAAAATGTTTCTAACTGCATTAATAGTGAATTCTTTCGTGGCATTATCATTAGAAGAAGTTCTAGTTGATTTTTAGCACCGCAGCAAGTACCCTGGGATAGTGGTGAAGATACTGGCTTTGACATTAAGCTTTGCTGTCTCTGTGATTTTAGCAAATTATTTAGTCTTCGAGCATTAGCCTCCTTCTCTCTGAAGTAAGGCTAGTGTCTACCTACAAAGGTTAATATAGTACCTCTTTTACAGTGCTAATTTGAGAGAGTTTAATATAGAAGGAATATTACATGAACTGGATTTGAATCACAGACAAATCGTGTATGAGCTTAGTTCTATTCTCTTAGATGATTTACCTAGTCTCTCTGAGCCTCAGTTTACTCATCTGTAAAATGGAACTACTGCCTACCTTGCATGCTTACTAGGATTACAATAGCCATAATGCATATCAAAGTTAATGTTAAGATTACAGGTTTAAAAGTTACTTGGTTACCCATATAGACCTTGGAGATACAAGAATTTCAATTGATAAAACAATCTGCAGTGCATCTGAGGCTATTAAAGCAAATTGCTGACATTGCTTAGTGAGTGAAATGGTGCTGAAAATGGAACACTTCAAAAGTCCATCTTAAATTTTAAAGTAAACGATTAAAAAAAATTTTTTTTTTCAATTGGGCCAGTCATCTGAAACACAAAACCTGAGAGAAGGAAAATGTGAAAACATTGCCTTTGTCAGGAAGTCTAGAATGCAAACCATTTTACACCCCACATGACTCCTGCCAACCTTCTTCATATTATCTCTACTTGGCTCCAAATATCTTAGAATCAATTGGGATTAAATCTAACCCCCATAGGCCTTTTAAAAAGATTGCCAAGTACACTCCAATCTCCCTTCCAACATCTACATTACATCCTCAACCCTTATAAAATTAAACAAATTAAAATCCCCTTTCTGGCTCCTATATCCATGCCAGTGATCAGTTTACTTGCAGTAGTTACATGGGGATGGGTCCCGATTTCCAGAGGGCTCGACTTTGAGTTTTCTAGACCCATGGTTGCTAAATTTTACCCAACGAGTAAAGATCTCCTAATAGCTGGTTTGCTTTTCAATAAACCAATCTTACTTGATTACCTCTTAAACTCTGATACATGACTTTCAGTCTATATCTAGTTTGCCCACAATATGTAGAGTACAGTTTTGTCTAAGCCCTGTGAGCTAGTCATAAGGAAAAGGAAGGCTGCCCTTGAGGTATCTTAATGCAGCTATAAACGATGTACTCAAGTCAAGTTCCATGGAACATCTGCTCTGACTTATAAGATGGTTTTTTTATTAGACAGATCAATAGTTTGAATACTGTCACTTAAAAATGCTCACTTTCCCTTGATTCTTTTAATTGTCAAATTAAGGGTCCTTTTTACTATTGCAGCTTCAAGCACATTTAATTCCTGGATTAAATCTGAACGCCTTGGGTCTGTTCCCACCCACTTCAGGAATGCCACCTCCCACCTCAGGGCCCCCTTCAGCCATGACTCCTCCCTACCCACAGTTTGAGGTAAGATAACTGGCCTTGGCTTTCTTTGTGATTGGGCAAAATATTAATGTAAACCTAGTCCCTGGTGATCATCTGTTTAGAGCAACATATGCTCTCCAGTTCTTGCTAATGAAGCCTTCTTATTTGCCCCTTTGTGGAGTAGACATGGGATTATTTTGAAGTTTTTGGATAGTAGGATTGTCAACATGTGTTTCCAAATATCACAGGAAAAGTTTGGGACTCTGAGGTGGTAGAAGAAGAAACTTAGTGAGTGTTGTTTTTTTTATTTAAAATTTTTTTCTTTTTTTTATTCAAAGTTCTGGGATACATGTGCAGAACGTGCAGGTTTGTTATATAGGTATACATGTGCCATGGTGGTTATTTAAAATTTTTTTGAGACAGACTCTCTCTCTCTGTCACCCAGTCTGGAATGCAGTGGGGTGATCTCAGCTCACTGCATCCTCCACCTCCGGGTTCAAAAATTCTCATGCCTTAGCCTCCTGAGTAACTGGGATTACAGGTGTGTGCCACACCGTACCCGGCTAATTTCTTTTTGTATTTTTAGTAGAGACAAGGTTTTGCCATGTTGTTCAGGCTGGTCTCAAACTCCTGGCCTCTAGTGGTCTGCCCGTCTCAGCCTCTCAAAGTGCTGGGGTACAGGTATAAGCTACCACTTCTGGCCAGTAACTATTAAGTACTAAAGGAAAGGATTTTTAAAAGGCTTCCTTCATATTTGTCACCTGGATGTCAAGTCAATGTCTTTGAAAGGTCAGGAGTGACTGTGCGTGTTTTCCATGTTGAGTGTTTGTGCTTTTTTAAACCAGTGAGATAAGATAGTTTTGTGCACAATTATACTATGTGTGTGCATGCACATACATTAAGCAGCTCTTTGCTTTGTAAAGAGATAGGTTATATAAGAAACAAATCTTAGGCTGGGCACTGTGGCTCACGCCTTTTAGCCCAACACTTTGGGAGACCAGGGCAGGTGGATCACCTGAGGTCAGGAGTTCCAGAGCAGCCTGGCTAACATGGTGAAACCCTATCTCTACTAAAAATACAAAAAAATTAGCCAGTCATGATGGCGGGTGCCTGTAATCCCAGCCTACGTGGGAAGCTGAGGCAGGATCATTGCTTGAACCTGGGAGGTGGAAGTTACAGTGAATCAAGATCGTGCCATTATACTCCAGCCTGGGCGACTGAGCAAGACTCCGTCTGAAAAAAAAAAAACTTTTATATTTGCTTTGAAGAATAGCAGTTTCCTTGAGGTCACAAACAGACTAGCGATGGTATAAAAATATCCATAGCACACAGCAGACAACTAATACAATATTTTGAAAGTAGTTCAAAATTCATTTGCATTACCCATGATAATTGGAGGAAGACAGTCCTGTGACATTCTAGGATCTTCCTTCATGAATTTGTTTTTACATCTCTCCCTTTTTGTTTGGCTCTCTTACTTAATACTAATATTTTGAGTGATATTTCTTATACCAATTTAGGGAAATGTCCAGGTGGAATAGGTTGGGGATTCCATTTTATCAGTACCTAGAATAAATATGTAGAGTAAAATGACATTGAAATTGTACAGAATATACAGATGGCTCAAATTGTCCCCCTTTTACCCCTTTAAAAATGAAAATTTCCTTTTCCTGTCCTTGGACCCACCAAGCTGACGGGGATTTTGAGCAGGTGCCCTCTTGCTGTGTGTGTTTCAGCTTTTACTGTCAGCAGCATCTTGTCTCCCCTGCAATCCACCTGCCATTTCTAGTTAGTTTGGGCCTAGAAACCATGTAACAGATAGAAGGATGGCCATCAAAATTTCAGCTACATGTGAAGTGTGCATAGCTTCATTACGTCTCCTCTGAAGTGGCTGACATGTTTGTACCTTGATGCTAAAGGAGACTGGTGGAAAGAACCCTGGAGTCAGATCCTACGTCTGGCCCACTGCCTCTGCCACAGTTTTGTGTCATTAAGGTCAGACTACTTGGCTCTGGGTTTATTTTGTCACCTGTATAATGAAAAAACTGAACCAGAAGAATTGTGTCTAAAGTAAATGTGTAAGGTCACACATTTCTAGTTTCTATAGAATTCAGTAATATGACAGATTTAAGGAGGAGTGGGGGAGAATGAGCCTCAAATAGGAATATTAGAGTACATCTAGGCACTTAACTTTGAACATGCCCACTAGTTAATGTGTGTGTCAGAGGATTGAGTTTAGGGTGGTGTGTCCCCAACACTTCTGTGTAAAATGACACTTAGTAAAAGCTACAATGAGCTGATCATGTGAAGTAACTCTGTGCTAGGAAAGCTCACATCTAACCCATATTTCTGCTGGTTGCCCTAACATAGCTTTCTCTCTCGGTGGGTTGCTTAACCTCTCTGTTCCTTTCATTCCCAGTTTGTAAATTGAGGTGTCCCTTTAACTCTTTTTTTCTCTCCATACTGGTGACACTTTCCAATCAGCAAAGCTTTTCACATTACAAGTGGTCACAGAATAGAACATTCTTGGACATCAGTCTTTTATACTTAAGTGGATGCTTCAGTAGCCAAAATTCCTAAAGTGAACTTGTAGGTAACTATTTTTAAAATATATAGATAAGACTGCATATTCTCTGGATTTAGTCATTTTTTGGACTTAAGGTATGGTTCCGTGTATCAGGTTCCTATGTTACAAAAATTATGCTTTGAGAGAAGTGAGATCATATTAAGAACTTATATTTCTCAAGCACTTCTACAGTCTTAAATGTCAGAATGACTTAAATCAGTGGCAGTTTTGTTTTACTTTAAGAATAGGAGGAGGAAGTCAGTGATGTTTACTTTAATAAAAGTTGAGGCCAGGCGCGGTGGCTCACACCTGTAATCCCAGCACTTTGGGAGGCCGAGGCAGGCAGATCACGAGGTCAAGAGATCGAGACCATCCTGGGCAACATGGTGAAACCCCGTCTTTACTGAAAAATACAAAAATTAGCTGGGTGTGGTGGTGCGCGCCTGTAGTCCCAGCTACTCAGGAGGCTGAGGCAGGAGAATTGCTTGAACCCAGGAGGTGGAGATTGCAGTGAGCCGAGATCGCGCCACTGTACTCTAGCCTGGCGACAGAGCAAGACTCTTTTGTCTCAAAAAAAAAAAAAAAAAAAAAAGTTGAACCAAGAGTAAATATAAGGAAGATGTCACTGGAATAGGTCATCTTGCTTCTCCTCAGTCATTTAAGCTAAATTAAATAGGTGCCATTAGAAGGAACAAATGAGAACAGAAGATGCAGAAGCTGCCACCAGTAAAAACTGCAACAGGGCAAGAACTGCAAACACATAACAGTCTGGCAATTTCAAGGATAGGCAAAGGGAATTCACATTCTTAAAGGAATACAACATGGACAATCTTAGCCATCTGTGTTCTTCAAAGAATTCCAGTGGATATTTTATTCTACATGTGTTCCAGGCAGTGATAGAATGGAGTCCTCAAATTTATAAGTGAATATTTTCCTAAATCATTTATTTCCCTAAATCATATATTACTGTTTTTATTTCTTACTTTACATTCATTGACAGTCTGTAAAATTCAGTGTTGTTATTCCCTGCCTTAAGGGGAAAAAATGTTTTTCCTATAGTTAAATTAGAATTACCCCAGACAATTTGAATTAAAATCCTCAGGGATAAGCATAAGGCATAAGCAAGAAGTTTGAAAACTCCCTAGATGACTCCAGTGTGTAGCCAAGGCCAGCAACAACTGCTCTGTTTAATTAGTTAGGAACCTATGTCCTACTTAAATAAATAAAAATCTCAGTGGGAGCAGGTGGAAGCTCCAAAATGTGTAGTTTCTTTTAGTTTTTTGTTTTGAGATGGAGTTTTGCTGTTGTTGCCCAATCTGGAGTGCAGAGGTGTGATCTCGGCTCATCGCAACCTCTGCCTCCTACGTTCAAGCCATTCTCCTGCCTCAGCCTGGGATTACAGACATGTAACACCCTACCCAGCTAATTTTTTGTACTTTTAGTACCATGCTGGTCAGGCTGGTCTCGAACTCCCGACCTCAGGTGATCTACCCGCCTCGGTCTCCCAAAGTGCTGGGATTATAGGTGTGAGCCACCATGCCTGGCCAGAAATATGTAGTTTTATAAAGGTCATCAGGAGTTTTTTGCTGCCCATTCATTGTCAAGAACGGTTCTTTTCAAAAGATGGGGTCTCACTCTGTTGCCCAGGCTGGACTTGAACTGCTGGGTGCAAGTAATCCTCCCACCTCTGATTCTCAAGTAGCTGGGAGTACAGGCATAGACCATCATGCCCAGCTAAGAACTACCATTCTACAAAGAATGTTCACAAGTCTTTGGAGAGGCGCTTCAATGTTGGAAAGAACATTTTCTGTCGATATCAGTGCATGGGAGAAAAAGTTTAGGATAAGCACAAATACCTACCAGTTGTGTATGTCCCCTTTTCTGCCTTGTTCTATGCTTTAAAGAGTTGAAAAAAGAAAACTCACTCCTTTCTCTCTGGACCACCTGCCATCCCAACTCATAGGCAAATATGCCAGAAACCTCTCTGGGATGTTGCCCTATGTCTGTCTTCACTCTCCTAACTCTATATTTTGGCATGTTACATGTATCAGGATTAGGTTTGGCTGTGTGTCATTACAAGAAAAAAAATGGCTTAAATTACTTTTTCCTTTTTATGAGAAGAGCTCAAGGGTAGATAATCCAAGGCTGGAAGTCGTTTCACTATATCCTCCAGGACTGGTGCTTCTATCTGCCTTCTGTGCCATTCCCTGTCCCAGGATAACTGCTCAGGCTCCAACTATTGGGTTTGTTTCCAGCCATCAGGAAGGATAAAGGATTGCTGGGTATGGTGATAGACACCTGTAGTCCCAGCTACTTGGGAGGCTGAGGTGGGAGGATTGCTTGAGACCAGGAATTTGAGTCCAGCCTGGGCACCATGGTGAGACCTCATTTCAAACTGAAAAAGGATAAAGGATCAAAATTGGCAGCATCCTTATTTAAGGACACTGCCTGAGGATAGCTTTTCATACTTCCATTGGCCTCATGTTGGCCAGAACATACCACTGGCTGTGTCTAGCTGCAAGAGAAGCTGGGAAATAATCCCTATTTGGGGGCAACAGTGTGCTCATTCAACAAAGGGTCTATTACTAAAAGAAAATATGTGTTGGGGACAGCTATTTGTCTGCTTCACTGGATTTGGCACTATTACCTGTTAAAGGAGCCTCCCAAAGCCTGGAAGAGAGAAAGTAAGCTTTTAAGTTCTCTCAAAAAGCAGAATCTATCCTAGAGGAGAAAATTCCATATTCCAGGTTCCCATTCCTGTGGTTATTTTCTTCCAAATAAACCGAAAACACCATTATTCAAAAAATCACATTGTCCCTGGACACAATTCAAGTAAATTATATTTTCAAATAGCTGCCAGGCAGTCTTCTGGCTTAACCTTTAGGGGAACAGTTCTTTAACAAGTATTGTTTTGAGTATATAACTTCAAGTTGCAGGGGTGGAGGTGGGGAGTTTGCAAGTACTTAGTTGGAATAGCTTTGCCTTCACTGTTTTTAGACTTTGTTCTTTTTCTAAATCCAGATCACTAATACTTATCTATCTAGTGGTCACTACTTTTTGAAATACAAATAAACTATTGTTTTTAAAGGTAAATTTTCCAAACCTTTACCAGTTTCTGTGCTTATCATTGCTTCTTCTTCTTTTCTTTCCTTTTTTATAGAGACAGAGTCTTGCTCTATCGGCCAGGCTGGAGTGTGATGGTGCAATCTTGGCTCACTGAAACTCCACCTCCTGGGTTCAAGTGATTCTTGTGCCCCAGCCTCCTGAGTGGCTGGGATTACAAGCATGCACCACCATGCCTGGCTAATTTTTTTATTTTTAGTAGAGACAGGGTTTCACCATGTTTGCTAGGCTGGTCTCAAATTCCTGACCTCAAGTAATCCACCCACCTCAGCCTCTGAAAGTGCTGGGACTGACCTCAGGTGAGCCACTGCACCCAGCCTATGCTTTAGCAAGAAAAGTGAAGCCAAAAAGAAGCAGCAATGATAATGACCAGGCATTTCAGTGAGCCAAGGAGGTTGAGGTTGCAGTGAGCCAAGATTGTGCCACTGCACTCCCACCTGCGTCACAGAGCAAGACTCTGTCTCAAAAAAGAAAAAAGAACATACTATGTTTGTGAGAGTCTATTATGTTATTAAAAAAAAAAAAACACTGGGCTAGAAAGTTAAAAATCGACAGGCATTTTGCTGTCAGCACTTTTAAATTGTTCCTGAACTTCATTCTGGTATCTCTACTTGCTGATGAGAAGCTTGCTGTTCCTTTGAAGCTATCACAGATTACACATCAAGATCATGTTTAGTCTGGGCGTGGTGGCTCACGCCTATAATCCTAGCACTTTGGGAGGCCGGCGTAGGCAGATCATGAGGTCAGGAGATCGAGGCCACTCTGGCCCACATGGTGAAACCCTGTCTTTACTAAAGATACAAAAATTAGCTGGACATGGTGGCACATGCCTGTAATCCCAGCTATTCAGGAGGCTGAGGCAGGAGAATGCTTGAACCAGGGAGTCGGAGGTGGCAGTGAGCTAAGATTGCGCCTCTGTACTCCAGCCAGGTGACATAGTGAGACTCTGTCTCAAAAAAAAAAAAAAACAAAAAAATCATGTTTATTCTTGATGTCCTGTAGGTTAACAGGGAACCTCTGCTTTTGTTTTAAATGTATATTGCCTGTCAAGAAGTGTGTTTTGATGGCTAAATGTTTCAAATAATCTGTTTTATATATATACACACACACACACACACACACACACACACACACACACACACACACAATATTTCCTTTTTCTTTCAGAATTGTTCATTTCTCTACTCATGTTTTCTCATTCCTGCTTTGTAGCATGAAAGTAGAATGATGCATCTCTTTTGGATAAATCCCTTGCCTCTATTCCATTCTAGAACTTTGCCCACTAGTTCCCCCACAATATCATTCTTCCCAGAGCCTGCCAGGTTGAGTCCCCCCAGAGCCAAAGAGTTGGTTTTTCCAACAGACAAAAAGGCTCTAGTTCCTGCCTAGCAGCTGGCTCATGCAGTACTTAACTGGCAAACTTCGAGTTTATAAATGACAGGAAACGCGCCTTTCAGAAATGCTCAAACAGTAGGGAAGAAGGAATTGGCAGCTAGTGAAGCAGAGCAAGAGCTGGAATTGGCACAGTGCACGTCGCCTTAGCTAGATGTCTTGGCAGCATGCAGTTGGGTTGGCACAAGTAAGCCCAAGGGCTGCTGGCTTCATAATTTCGATAGCCTCTTTGGAGTCTTCTCAGAAGTCTCCAAAATGATAGTGTAACCTTAAAATGGCTAGCTTTCTGCTTATAAAAGAGGCAGGAGAGATGAGCACTTTTTAACGCTTAAGGTACTCTTTAAGAAACAAAGGGCCAGGTGCAG
This sequence comes from Cacajao melanocephalus, assembly GCA_963573385.1. Taxonomy (NCBI): domain Eukaryota; kingdom Metazoa; phylum Chordata; class Mammalia; order Primates; family Pitheciidae; genus Cacajao; species Cacajao melanocephalus. The sequence goes on from CAUYLG010075652.1 coordinate 42,077, forward strand.
TGACTTATGCCTGTAATCCCAGCACTTTGGGAGGCTGAGGTGAGAGGATTGCTTGAGACCACGCTGGTGAACATAGGGAGACTCTGTCTCTACAAAAAAAATTTTTTTTAGATTAGCCAGTGTGGTGGCCTGTACCTATAGTTCCAGCTACTTTGGAGGCTAAGATGGGAAGATCACCAGGGAGGTCAAGGCTGCAGTGAGCTGTGATCAAGCCACTGCACTCCAGCCTGGGTGACACAGTAAGACCCTGTCAAGAAATATATATATGAGTTGGAAGGAATTTTTTAGCCAGATGACTGTTTAAGGGAGTCTCTTAGTCTTCCTACTTAAGATTTCTCACTGTGGGTGCAACTCTTTTGTCGGTAAACAGTTTCTAAGTAAATAACTCACCGTGCACATTTATTATCTCTGAGAAGCCTCAGTCGTCCAGTTATGGTGAAAAACTTTGCCTTTGTTGTTGTTGTTGTTAGACATTCAGTATTTTGCTCAGGTCATGGAGTTGAGTAAAGTTAGTTTCAGTTCCAGACCAAAATCAGTTTAAACAACAACAACAACAAAACCTCAACAGTATCTGTTTTACAAGCCAAAGGGAAACCCTGGCATCCTTCCAGGTTCCTGGAGGCTGATCGTGTTGGCTGGCATGCATGTCTCCATGCCTTTGTGATATCTTAGATTTTGTTCCCCACAAAGCAAATACACTTAACCTTGCTGTTTGCTCATCCTTGTATCTCTTCAGTTAGATGATTAGGAATTACTCATTGGCAGACTTCACCAGTTATGCAAACTTTCAGTTGAGCAGCTTTGTTCTTCTGTTATTTCAAGCCATAGTTCAGAGTCTGCCAAGAAGTCCAAAGGAAGTTTTGCCAATAGGCATCTGGCAGAAATCCACTGGGAAGCAGCTTGTGTCCTGTCAACATGCTTCAGCCCTGAAGAATGTATCCAAGAAAAAGGTTTAGGAAGAAGAGTTCAGACAGTGCAACTAGACCTTAACTTAAATGCAAGGAATGTGTAACAAGACTGGTTATACTAATTGGCCTTTTCAAACCTAGGTCTCATAGACTTAAATTCACAGATGAAAAAGCCTTATCATATACCTTTGCTCTTGCTGAGTTTTGCAAGTAAAAATTTTAAATTATCTGCTTATTTGCAGTGTCCAAATCCTGACACAGACTTGTTCTAGGATAGGCTTATTCTAGTCTCCATTTCTTTTCTTTTTTCGAGACGGAGTCCAGAGTCTCACTCTGTCACCCAGGCTGTAGTGCAGTGGCGTGATCTCAGCTCACTGCAGCCTCTACCTCTGGGTTCAAGCATTCTTCTGCCTCAGCCCCCTGAGTAGTTGGGACTACAGGCATGCACCACCACACCCAGCTAATTTTTGACTTTTTAGTAGAGACAGGGTTTCACCATGTTGGCCAGGCTGGTCTTGATCTCTTCACCTCGTGTTCCACCTGCCTCAGCCTCCCAATCTTTTTTCCTTTTTTGAGACAGAGTCTCGCTCTGTTGCTCAGGCTGGAGTGCAGTGTCACTGTAACCTCTACCTCCCAGGTTCAAGCAGTTCTCCTGCCTCAGCCTCCTGAATAGCTAGAGTTGCAGGTACATACCACCACGCCTGGCTAATTTTTGTACTTTTAGAAGAGATGGGGTTTCACCATGTCAGCCCACTGGTCTTGAACTCGTGACCTCAAGTGATCCGCCCATCTCAGCCTTCCAAAGTGCTGGGATTACAGGCGTGAGCCACGGCACCTGGCCCGTAGCTTATTCTGAATCCCATATAAGAATGAATTGTACCAAAGAGCCAATTTAATGATTGTCAAGTTGACACCATGTTTATGTGAACTGCCTTATATTCCCAGAGGAAAGTTTTCTTGAAAAGTAATCTTTAGTTAATAAGATGCTTTGTGGATAGGAAATTGGAGCAAAGTGAATTGGATGATGTTCAGAAATGTCTGCACCAAGCCTCAGACATCTGATGAGTCAACTTTCCTTTAAGACACGATTGCCAGCAGCACACATCATTGTCCATCATTGGAGGGCAGCATCTCCTGGTATGGAAAAACACTTAGTTTGCTTCTAACTGTGCTGCTTGTATTTGACAAGTTCTGTTGCTTCTGTTTTCATTCCAGGATAGGACATTTTGAAGTCTACACATTGATTCTTCATGTATGTGCCCTTTTTTTCTGTTATATTTAGGTTCTTTTGACCCTTTTCTACTGGCCACCATTCCTTTTCCAAAGCTTCACACATTTCTCTTAAGTTGATGCTTAATCTTCATTTTGGGTTATTTCTCATCAGCAAAACAAGAACATGGACAACCCTTCATCACTGTGTCAGAAAGATCACTTTACTTCTGTTTCTCACAACAGCAGCCGTGGACGTGTTCCAGGCTGACACATGCATGTTCAGGCCAGGCTTTCAGTCTGAGGAGGGTGCTGCACATTAGTGTTCTCTGGGGATATTTAGGAGTTGCTCTGTGAAGCCAGTACCGGGAATAGTCATTTTTACTAAGCAAACGAATACTTTTGTTCTCACAGTCATGGGAAATCATGCAACTTTTTAAAAAAATGAGCTGCTAGGAAGCTTAAAGCCAAATTTGTGTAACAGCATTTTTGGCTTCATCTTATCTTGAATGTTCAGGTCCCTATGCTGTTATTTCTTTACCTCCTTTATCTTTCCAGATTATGTGTATTTTATAAGCAGCATAAAATTCTTTTTGGAACAAGGCCCAGGAAACAAATAATTACATAGTCATGACGAAATACTGTGGGGTAAATCTGAGTAAGTGACACGTTAGATTTAGTTTGACCATTAAAAAGGTCTTTATCACCACCAGCCTCCCCCAAGTATATTGTTCAGAAGAATATATGGACATTCTTAGTGAGATAAAATATTTAGATCCCACCCTTAATTTTTTTAAATGGTCAAGATTAACTTAATGGTCTTGATACAAGGACCAGAATGATGAAATAATGCTAACATTGAGCACAGGTTTTTTGTTTGTTTTTTTTTTGTTTTTTTGTGGCTGAGCACAGGGGACTTTATTGATGGCACACGACAAAGTGGGACTCCCTAGGCCCCTTCCTCTTCATGGGGTCTGCATGGAAACTGTGAGGAGGGGCAATTCAGTGTGGTGGGGGACTCGGTGTGGCAGGGACTCCCCAGCAGTGAGGGCCTCTCTTCCTCTTGCGCTCTCGCTGGGGCTGGTGGTCCGGGGGTCTTACTCCTAGGAGGCCATGTGGGACATGAGGTCCACCACCCTGTTGCTGTAGCCAAATTCACTGTCATACCAGGAAATGAGCTTGACGAAGTGGTCGTTGAGGGCAATGCCAGCCCCAGCATTGAAGGTGGAAGAATGGGTTTTGCTGTTGAAGTCAGAGGACACCACCTGGTGCTCAGTGTAGCCCAGGATGCCCTTGAGGGGGTCCTCCGACGCCTGCTTCACCACCTTCTTGATGTCATCACATTTGGCAGGTTTTTCCAGACGGCAGGTCAGGTCCACCACTGACACGTTGGCAGTGGGGACACGGAAGGCCATGCCAGTGAGCTTCCCGTTCAGCTCAGGGATGACCTCGCCCACGGCCTTGGCAGCACGAGTAGAGGCAGGGATGATGTTCTGAAGAGCCCCGTGGCCATCACGCCAGTTTCCCGGAGGGGCCGTCCACGGTCTTCTGGGTGGCAGTGATGGCGTGGCCGGTAGTCATGAGTCCTTCCACAATACCAAAGTTGTCATGGATGACCTTGGCCAGGGGCGCTAAGCAGTTGGTGGTGCAGGAGGCATTACTGACCATCTTGAGGCTGTTGTTATACTTCTCATGGTTCACGCCCCTCACGAACTTGGGGGCATCAGCAGAGGGGGCAGAGATGATGACCCTTTTGGCTCCCCCCTGCAAGTGAGCCCCAGCCTTCTCCATGGTGGTGAAGACGCCAGTGGACTCCACCACGTACTCGGCGCCAGCATCGCCCCACTTGATTTTGGAGGGATCTTGCTCCTGGAAGATGGTGATGGGATTTCCATTGATGACAAGCTTCCCGTTCTCAGCCTTGACAGTGCCATGGAATTTGCCATGGGTGGAATCGTACTGGAAGATGTAGACCATGTAGTTGAGGTCAATGAAGGGATCATTGATGGCGACAATATCCACTTTACCAGAGTTAAAAGCAGCCCTGGTGACCAGGCGCCCAATACAACCAAATCCGTTGACTCTGACCTTCACCTTCCCCATGGTGTCTCAGAGATGTGGCTGGCGATGGGAGACTAGAAGCGGCTGTCTGTCGAACAGGAGGAGCAGAGAGCCGAGCACAGTTTTTAAAGTCTTTTTTTTTTTTTTTGAAATGGAATCCTGCTGTTACCCAGGCTGGAGTGCAGGGGCATGATCCTGGTTCACTGCAACTGCAACCTCCGCCTCCCAGGTTCAAGCCATTCTCCTGCCTCAGCTTCCCAGATAGCTGGAATTACAGGTTTGCACCACCATGCCCAGCTAATTTTTGTATTTTTTTAAGTAGAGATGGGGTTCCCCCATGTTGGCCAAGCCGGTTTGAACTCCTGACCTCAAGTGATCCGCCCACCTCAGCCTCCCAAAGTGTTGGGATTACAGGCATGAGCTGCTGCACCCAGCTGCTTTATTTTTCATAGAAGTGAAAGGCATGATTTATACTAAAATGATTTCTTCTTTTAATAAGTTTATTGATCATAAAATAAATGTACTACCATAATGATTTAGAACTGTCAATTTTCAAAGTTTGTGCTCTTTGACTCATAAGTTCTATTATATAAATTCTTAGAAGTATTTGTACCAAGGCACAGAAGTTTATATTTAAAGATTTGATTGCCTCATTATATGAATTAGTGGAAAAATGGAAACTGAACTTTTGAAAATATAAAGCACCTTCAGATATAGCAAAATAATTGTCAGGTTAAGATACAAAGGAATTGAAACTTCTAAGTTTTAAGTTGTACAGTGTCTTAAATGTGAATAAGATGGGTGTGTACAGATGAGACAGCAAAACCTGCTGCTTTCAGTTCTTAATCTTCAGTTCACCTCTATTTTTCAAAATAAGAATAACAGACTGTCTCTAGATGCCCTTTTTAGCACGTCGATGATCAAAGGTTTAAGCTTTTGCCAACTATGCAAAAGAAATTTCTTTTGACTCATAGGAAGTCATACCAAGGCTAATCAAGGGACTTGTGAGAGGGCCCGAGAAGGCAGCTCCTCAACAGTTCTAGTGGGCATGTCTTTTTAGAGCTTTTATGTATATTTTTGACAGCTCTGGCTATATTTTAAAGCATATCTATACCCATTGAGAGCTTCATACTAGTTTATGAATCCAGCTTAGGAGATGGAGAAACCTAGGTTTGAATCCTGGCTCCACCAGGTGGTGTGTGACTTCAGGCAAATAACCTCTCTGCTTAGTTTTCTCAACTCTAAAATGAGAATGTTGTTAGTTTCTAGAATTGGATCTGTTTTGGGGTACAGATGAGGTCATGCACAGCACCTCACACAGAGACCCAAACTGATCTTGCCACATGGCTGCCGCATACACTCACCCGTCAGTTATTTTTGCCTCAACCTGAGTTTTTATCTCAGCTCCGCTACTCTTGTGTGAAAACACAAAGGCAGTATTCAAAGGTATCACAAATGTCTTAACTGGAGTCCTACTGGAATGGTACAACTGGAATTCCATGAACTGAGCAGCGGCCTTCTTGTATGGAAATTTGATAATACTTACCAATTTTAAATGTTCAGGCCTTTTTGACTCAGCAGTTTTACTTCTAAGAATGTGTGCAGTAGAGGTATTTAAACAGGGCACAAAATTTATGTACAAAAATTTGATTGAAGCATTATATTAGTTGAAAGTTGGAAACTGTGCACACATAATGTGGGTGAGAGAAATCAGCTATGTACCTTATTTGAGGGAATACTCTTGTCAAAATGCAGTAGGGACATGTGAGCGATACGAGAAGATATCCAAGTGTATTGTTAAGGTAAAAAAGCAAATTAGAATGTTATTTATGTATGCATTTGTTGTTTGAAATTTTTTTTTTTTTTAAGAGACAGGGTCTTCCTATGTTGCCCAGACTGGAGTGCAGTGGCTATTCACAGGCGTGATCCCACTACTAATCAGCACAGGAGCTTTGACCTGCTCTGTTTCCAGCCTGGGCCGGTTCACCCTTTCTTAGGCAACCTGGTGGTCCCCTGCTCCCGGGAGGTCACCACATTGATGCCAAACTTAGTGCGGACACCCGATCGGCATAGGGCACTACAGCCCAGAACTCCTGGACTCAAGCAATCCTCCAGCCTCAGCCTCCCGAGTAGCTGGAACTACAGGCACGCACCGCCATGCCCAGCTGTTTTAAATTTTTAATACTTTGTGTGGCACTTACTTTAGGTAGGCAGTTGATTGTGGAGGTCTAAATTACTTGGTCATGTGTACGTTTTTCTGATTAACTGTGGTAGTTCCTAGATGAATTCTTGATGTTTTCAGATTTGTGAGCACACTGTTGTACTTTAATTTTTCTTTTGTCTAGGTATCCTTTCCCATTTCAGTGCTGTTGGCAAATAGGCAAAAGTTATTCCTTATATTCAAAGAACAAGCCCTTTTGTTATTTCTGGAGTGTTTTTGTTAAAAAATATTTTCTTCAAGCTTAAAGTTCTTTATTGAAAAAAAAAAAAAAAGGTAAGGGCCAGGTGTGGTGGATCAACTGAGGTCAGGAGTTCAAGACCAGCCTGACCAATATGGTGAAACCACATCTCTACTAAAAATACAAAAAGTAACCAGGCATGGTGGCACATGTCTGTAATCCCAGCTACTCAGGAGGCTGAGGCAGGAGAATGAACCCGGGAAGTGGGGGTTGTGGTGAGCCAAGATGGCGCCATTGCACTCCAGCCTGGGCAACAAGAGTGAAACTTTGTCTCAAAAAAATAAAAAATAAAAAAAAAGTAAAATTAACTGAATCTTTCCTTTGAAGATTTAAGATGATAGTAGTTTTTCTTAAAATGTAAACAAATAAGGTAGCAGAAAGGATACGGCCCAATTACTTTTGAGTGGGATTGATTTTTCACCTGTATCATAGGTGGCAATCTAGAGAGAAAAGACTCTCAGATTTAAACAAACATGATTAAAATTCCTACCAAACAGAGCGAGTAAACTGTGACCTACAGAATGGCCTTCTGGTAAATCTGCGTTGGGGGGGAAAAGTGAGTGGAATGGCCTGCGTGTCTGATGTGGGGTTCTGCCGTTGGTGATCGGTATCTCCCCATGGATTTATGGTGCCTAGTGCTCTGCTCTTTGCCTCTGCTCTGGGCTCACAGGAAAAATGTGGAACTGTTAGTGCCACTAGTGATTTCTGTGTGGAAAGAGTGAAGTCATTTGGCAGTCTGACATTAAATGGCACAAATTTGTTTCTACATCTAATAAAGCTGTCGGAGCCCAGTGTTACTGTTCTCTTTGGCTGATTTTTGAAAATTGCTTAAAATGATCAAATTTTAACAATTTCTGCCAGTTCCTGAGATTTGTGAAAGCAAAACTGTTGGTATGCTATTGTTTGCTATTTTTTAAGAATTTAAGTGTTTAGGTTAAAAAATTAGAAATTAGGAGCTGTCTTATGGCTGTGTGTATACATACTGCAGTATTGATGGGTTAACTTGAGTACTTGGGAGCTGAATTTATAATATGCAATAGGAATCTAGGATTCAAGAGAATCCTGTGCAAGTGTATTTATCAAGTAGTTCATGTATAAGTTGTGTAAGACAAAATATCTTCTAATATTTCTTGAAATACTAGCTAATGGGTATACACACTGGGTTTTTTTTAATTTTCTTTGCTTTTTTTTTTTGGAGACAGGGTTTCACTCTCACCCAGGTTGTAGAGCAGTGGCGTGATCTCAGCTCACTGCATCCTCAATCTCCTGGGCTCAAGCGATCCTGCCACCCCTAAGTAGCTGGGACCACAGGCATGCGCCACCATGCCTGGCTAATTTTTTGTAAGTTTTGAAGAGATGGGGTTTTGCCATGTTGCCCAGGCTGGTCTCAAACTCCTGGGCTCAAGCAGTCCATCCACCTTGTCCTCCCAAAGTGCTGGGATTACAGTCATGAGCCACTGTGCCAGGCTTTTATTTTTATTTTTTTAAACAAAAGCGTATTATTGGTTTCTTCAGTTGTAGCTCATTTCAAACTATTTCTTGTAGTATGTGTCTTGGAACTAACTTACCCTTGGAAGTATTTTTTTTAAAACTATTGTCAGAAGGTAAAGAAAGAGAAAAATACATAAATTAGGTGTGCTGCTTCTGCATTTTAGATCTGTTAGTTGACTGGTAACATAACTGAACCTTGAGTTGACCTTCTTAGGAACCCAGTCACTGTGAACTCTTGAGTAAATGTGTCCTTTATCCCTGCAAGGACTATTTGAAAAGACACTCAGGAAGGGCACAGCTGGCTTGAGTTGGGAAGTAGTGAAGGAATGAGTTATACCGATAAAATCCACTTATGAATAACCTTTCAGGAGTTAGCCTTCAAAATGTTTTCTAATTTCTTTTTTTCTTTCTTTTTTTTTTTTTTTAAGAGACCCCGGGGTCTCGCCATGTTGCCCAGGCTGGAGTGCAGTGGCTATTCACAGGTGCGATCCCACTACTGATCAGCACGGGAATTTTGACCTGCTCCATTTCTGAATTGGGCTGGTTCATCCCTCCTTAGGCATCCTGGTGGTCCCCCGCTCCCGGGAGGTCACCATATTGATGCCGAACTTAGTGCAGACACCTGATTGGCATAGTGCGCTACAGCCCAGAACTCCTGGACTCGAGATCCTCCAGCCTCAGCCTCCCGAGTAGCTGAGACGACAGGCATGTGCCACCGTGCCCAGCCAAAATGTTTCCTAATTTCTTCATGTATAAAACGCAAAGGGAGCCTGGCTCGGTGGCTCACACCTATAATCCCAACACTTTGGGAGGCCAAGGCGAGTGAATCATTTGAGGTCAGGAGTTCGAGACCTGCCTGGCCAACATGCAGAAACCCCATCTCAACTAAAAATAAAAAATAAAATTAGCCGTGCGTGGTGGCCGGTGCCTGTAATCTCTGCTACTCGGGAGGCTGAGGCAGGAGAATCACTTTAACCCGAGAGGCGGAGGTTGCAGTGAAATGAGATCGTGCCATTGCACTTGGGCAACAGGAGTGAGATTCCATCTCAAAAAAAAAGGGGGGAAGGCACAGATGCAAGGAATAAGGAATTCTGTGGGAAAGCATCTTATGGCATCTTACCACTAACGTCAATCAGCTCTCTCCTAATCCTGTCCTATGCTTGGGTGTGATAACTATTGACAGTGGTAAGGTTTCATACAATTTGGTCATATGTAACAAGATTCAGGAACTCTTCTCTTAACCACTTCACTATATATGTGTTTAAGAAGTGAAACCCACATAGATAAGGTGTGGAGCTGGTGTCCTTGAGTGCTGTCATGTTTATTGATACGTGGCCCAGAATTTCATTTACTTAAGAATCGACCTTCAGAGTGGTAGGGGAATTTTTATTACTTGTTAATGCAGCCATGTCCCTCTATTATAATATGATTAAACTTTACAACATCTATGTATCTTATAAATCTGTAACTCAGTGACATTTTAAAGTTTAAGTGAAAAGGGAAATTTTAAATACCACTGTTTTCAGGATGACTGTATGAGATCTTCATCTATCAGGTAAACTCTTGTCAACTTCTTGTGGGAGCTTTTCCTTAAACTTTCCTAGTATTCCTACTGCATGAGAAGGTGCCCATACTAAAGCCAATAAAAAAAGCTTGATTTGTAGCAAATAAACATGCATGTCCTGGCTTTCTTTTCAAACAGCAATCAGAAACGGAGACTGTTCATCTGTTTATCCCAGCCCTATCAGTCGGTGCTATCATCGGCAAGCAGGGCCAGCACATCAAGCAGCTTTCTCGCTTTGCTGGAGCTTCAATTAAGGTACTGTTCCACCATCTGTGGCTCTCTGGTTCTTTAAGTTATAGAAACATGAATCTTCTTGCTACTTGATAATTTGAAGTAAGGGTTACAAAGGATATGAAGAAAACCCCAAACAACAGTGGCTTACACCAAGGAGGTTAACTTCTCTGCTGCAGAAAACACATCTGGAGGTGAGCATCGGAGCTGGGTGGTGGCTCTGCCCCACCAAGTCCTTGGACCTAGGTTCCTTCCAAGTCACCTTCCCCCGGTACGGTCTTGGTCCCTCATGGTTCTAGATGACACCATTCAGGGCTCCAAGAAATCAGGTCTGTTGTCCAGCCAATAGGAGAGGAGAACACAATGAAGAACTTTTCTCCTACAGAAGTTTCTTGTTAGCTGCTATGTGATATTTCTATCTATATTCCATTGCCCAGAACTTGGCTAGACAAAGTTGAAGGGGCAGCAGGGAAATAAAGGCTATGTGTAGTCAGCTAAACAGTTTGTAACTACAGAAGGTAACATACCAGAGGACAACTAATGGTGTCTGCCATAATAGATAATTGTGTGTTCTGAAGATTCTGTATTTTGATGCCTTATTTAAGGAAAATAAAGGTTGGCCAGGTGTGGTGGTTCACACCTGTAATCTCAGCACTTTGGGAGGCCAAACAGGCAAATTTCTTGACACCAGGAGCTTAAGACCAGACTGTGCAACACGGTGAGACCCCATCTCTACAAAAAAAATTTTTTTTTAATTAGCCAGGCATGGTGGCATGCACCTATAGACCCAGCTACTTGGGAAGCTGAAGTGGGAGGAACAATTGAGCTGGGGAGGTTGAGGCTACAGTGAGCTGTGATCACACCACTGCACTCCAGCCTGGGCTTAGACAAGACCCTGCCTCAAACAAACAAAGGAATGTGGTGGGCAGTATCCTTGAAACTTAGGGTGCAGAGACTCCTAGAGTGTGTTGCATACACAGGAAGCCCAGGGAGTTCTGATACAAGTGGACCAAAGACCACACTTTGAATACCACTGGTGTAGTGAACACAGGCAATAGAGGCAGACCCAGCTCTCCTTTTAGCTGTGTGATCATGGGCCAGGTAACTCAACTTCTCCAGCCTTCCATTTCGCCATTTGTGAAGTGGTGGGTGGACTGTTTGAGACCAGCCTGGGCAACATGGCAAAACCCCATCTCTTCAAAACTTACAAAAAATTAGCCAGAATGTGGTGAGGATTAGCTGAGAGACTGCATATGGAGGTCTCCATTAGGGCCAGACACAGAATCAGTATATAGTATATAGCAGGAGGGAGGCCTGAATGGTGAACCCACAGGCATTGCTGCCTCTCCCTAATTTCCTTCCAGAAGGCTTTAATTCTGCATTTCAGCCAGAAATGTTAGGCTCGTTGGCCCAAGATGCCTATTGGTGATATCTGAAAGTATCGTAATTTGTTGGGTCTGTTGCAGATTGCTCCAGCGGAAGCACCAGATGCTAAAGTGAGGATGGTGATTATCACTGGACCACCAGAGGCTCAATTCAAGGTATGTGCTCTAGAGTATGTGCTGTGTGCACAGGTAACAAATGCACAGGCACTCATAACCTGGTTTCTTCCTTAAATATATCTGAATCTCAAAGAGTCCATGGAAATTCTTATCTAAGAGAAGAGTAGAATCATACTCAAAATTACATTTAGAATTTACCAGAAGTCTTTGAGAGCTCTGTACTGGTTGCTGCGTTTACGTCTCAAAGGTGAATCTGCTTAATATCCTATCGTCCTATGTTAAGGTGAGACCTTAAAATTTACAAACCTGCCAGGTTAATATGCTTTGGAAACTTGTTCCCAGATGTTTTCCCACCTGTTCCTGAGATTCCCTACCCTTGAATTAAAATGCCCCCTTTTTCCTCTTACCCTTGGATTATCTCTGTTAGACCTTGCCCATAGACTCTACAAATCACTGTAATCCTTGGGATCTTAAAGGTAGGAATGGCAAGAGCTCTTGTAGCATTTGTCCTGGTATGAACCATTGCACGTTTATTGGGACTTGAGGTCTTTGGGGCTGCTATGCCTTTCAATGTCTACTGAGAGGTGATAGAGCAGAGACTTAGCAGTCAGGCTGCTAGTTCAAATCCTAGCTCTGCCATTCATGCTGTATGACACTGGGCAAGTTACTTAACCTTTTTCTGGCTGGTTTCTCATCTGTAAAACAGGGATAAGAGCACTTACATCCTAAGGTAGTTAAAGGTTTATACAATATATGCAATGTTTAGAATACAAAATGTAGTGTGGGTGTCTTGTCTTAGCTGCCTTCTTACACAGCCACTAAATGTTCTATTTAACCTTAAGCCTTCGGGGGTTTTTTTGTTTTGATTTTTGTTTTTCTGAGATGGAGTCTCACTCTGTCGCCCAAGCTAGACTGCAGTGGTGTGATCAGCTCATTACAAACTCCGCTTCCTGGGTTCAAGAGATTCTCCTCCGTCAGCCTCCCGAGTAGCTGGGTTTACAGGCATGCGCCACTATGCCCAGGCAATTTATTTTTAGTAGAGACTGGGTTTCACCATGTTGGCCCAGCTTGTCTCAAACTCCTGACCTCAAATGATCCGCCCCCGTTGGCCTCCCAAAGTGCTGGGATTACGGTGTGAGCCACTGTACTCCTGGCTAAGCCTTAGTTTTCTTAGCTTACAGTGTTGACAAGTAACAGCGCCTACAGCTCTCTCCCCACCCCACCACTCCCCCTTAAAAACAAACCAAAAAAAAAATCACTTTGACTTCTATTTTCTCTGGGCCATTTTTTCACTAAAAATTCAAAGCTGCTTTCACTTCATTTACGGGAAGACTAGGAAACAAAGGGGGTGCTTTGAGATGTGGGTGCAGTTGGTTAGATGAAGAAGGAAAATCATGCAAAGAAATTTATTCCTTCACAATAGCCTTGTGATCCAGGCAGTTCAAATCTTAACGCAGAATTGTTGAAAACTGCTTCTTATCCCAAACCTTCAGTTAGTCACTTTTAGTTTGAAATCTTAAAAAATAAATACAAACATGAATGACTACATGTCTCTCCTTGGTGCTGAGCTTTTGCTCTTATAAATGGAATTACTGTCCTGCAATTCCTGTAATACTTGTGTGATAGGAAGTTCAAAGTTGTTTCCCCGTATTCTCTAAAACTCATGTTTTATAGTTACATGTAACACTTAAGCCATAGTGGTTAAATTTCATTTAAGTGATTGGTGACAATGCTAAATGAATGTTTTGTTTTAGAGATCTAAGGAATGGTAAACCTCCTCCCCCATATTTTTTCTTAGAAATTCAAGAGCTTCTGTTTTGGAGGATAGTGTATATCCCTAGTGTCCTTTTGACTGTGTTAAGTAACAGTAATATCTACATCACTGGCGTGAGACGTTAAGGATGAATGGAATATAGGGTATCAAGATGAATTTTGTTCTATCTGTAATGCCCTAAATGAGCTTAGCTTTTTGATGAATTTTGTTCTGTCTGTAATGCCCTAAAATGAGCTTAGCTTTCTGATCAGGGAACACAGGTTGGGTACTATTGTTTTTGGGGTTTACCCTGGCAGCTTGACAGACCAACTCTCAGGCTTCTTTTTCCTTGGAGCTAATGGTTGTGTGTAAATAAGTTGTTTATGTATAACTTCTAGTTGCATGCAGTAGGTGATACAATGTATTGACTCTGAATATCAGAAGTGTCTTGGCCAGGTGCAGGGCCCACACCTGTAATTCCAGCACTTTGGGAGGCTGGGGCAGGCAGATCACTTGAGGTCAGGATTTGAGACCAGCATGACCAACACAGTGAAACCTCATTCCTACTAAAAATACAGAAAAAATTAGCCTGGCATGGTGGCAGGTACCTGTAATCCCAGCTACTTGGGAGGCTGAGGCAGGAGAATCACTTGAACCTGGGAAGCAGAGGTTATAATGAGCCAAGATTGGGCCACTGCACTCCAGCATGGGCAACAAAGTTAGACTCAGTCTCAAAAAATATATATATATTTAGCCAGGTATGGTGGTGCAACCCTGTAGTCTCAGCTGCTATTCAGGAGGCTGAGGTGGGAGGATGGCTTGAGCCCAGGAGGTTGAAGCTGCAGTGAGCTATGATTACACCACTGCACTCCAGCCTGGGCAACAGAAGAAGACCCTGTTTCCAAGAAAAAAAAGAAAAGAAAAAAATGCAATTAATTTCTCATGGCCAACATGAGTGGTTCTACCTGTCACAACTGTAGTACAAATGGCCATTTGCCCACAAAAATTTTTTAGTTAGGCTATTAATTTCCTTTAACTATTCTTGTCAGAAGAGTATGGCTTATCCTTTTTTAATCAACCATTCAGTTGGCTCTACTGTGACAGGTAATAGTTACTGTCAACCCTTTAGGGCTTCCTAACTGCCCTCTTCTATGCTATTTTCAACCATCTATGAAATGTAGATGTATCACTTCAGGGGCTATCCCACTTGGATTTGGGCCATCTTTCAAGTTAACTGACCTTTTCCATTCCATACATGAATGACATTAATAGGATATATTCTCTTATGTAGGCTCAGGGAAGAATTTATGGAAAAATTAAAGAAGAAAACTTTGTTAGTCCTAAAGAAGAGGTGAAACTTGAAGCCCACATCAGAGTGCCATCCTTTGCTGCTGGCAGAGTTATTGGAAAAGGAGGCAAAACGGCAAGTACTTCAGCAAAACCTGTGCAGTGGTATGAAAGGGAAAGCGTTGAAAGGTACTTAGGAGTTCCAAGTCCCCGAATTTTGGCTAATTTATAAAAAGCAGGACCATCTTGACCAAGGTTTGGAGAAGATTGTGTTTTGTTTCCTGAGTGTTGGTGTCAGCTACTAGTGAAAGTAATGCATCTATTTCAGATCCCTTCATGTGAGAGGACTGTCCCATATTTGTAAAGGGCATTTAACATTCTCTTGATAAAACTTTAGCTTTTTATTGAACAGACACTTAACAGGAATTTAAAAAATTTTATCTACAGCTTGTAACATCTGTAATGGAAAAAAAGCAAACTGTTTCTAGTCTCTAATACATGTAACTTGTAAGTGGGTTTCAAAGCTATTTATAATTTTGAAGTGATTAAGTACATACACTTTGGAATCAGACTTGGGATTTGAATCTGGTTTTGCCATTCACTTGTGTAACTTGACAAATCAGTTTCTTTGGATGAGCTTTAATCATCTTGACATGCAGATAATTCTGATAACGTCATAGAATTACTACTGGATTAAATGAAATTTGTAAAGCCATACATAGCTCAGTGTAAGTGCTCAGGAAGTTAAGTTTTTTAAAATGTGACTTAATGTGATTTATATTTATCTCTTTCAGGTGAATGAACTTCAGAATCTGTCAAGTGCAGAAGTTGTTGTCCCTCGTGACCAGACACCTGATGAGAATGACCAAGTGGTTGTCAAAATAACTGGTCACTTCTATGCTTGCCAGGCAAGTGGGCTCTGAAATGATAAGCTTTTGTATCTTTCTCAAATGGAAGCAATTCCCGCACAGGTGCTTCTACCTGATACAATTAGTTAAGGTTGTTTGATGCTTAAGACTTTTATTCTCCCTTTTAGCAGGTGATTTTAGAGACTACTAGCAAACTGCCTAGTATGTGTCTCTAATCATCAAATAGATTTCTTTTTGAAATTGTTGAAATGAAAGAGTACAATAGTAGCTTATGCTAAAGCAGAATTTCAAACCTCTGTCCTTTTCCAGGTTGCCCAGAGAAAAATTCAGGAAATTCTGACTCAGGTAAAGCAGCACCAACAACAGAAGGCTCTGCCAAGTGGACCACCTCAGTCAAGACGGAAGTAAAGGCTCAGGAAACAGCCCACCACAGAGGCAGATGCCAAACCAAAGACAGATTGCTTAACCAACAGATGGGCGCTGACCCCCTATCCAGAATCACATGCACAAGTTTTTACCTAGCCAGTTGTTTCTGAGGACCAGGCAACTTTTGAACTCCTGTCTCTGTGAGAATGTATACTTTATGCTCTCTGAAATATATGACACCCAGCTTTAAAACAAACAAAAAAGGGGTGGGGGAGGGAGGGAAAGAGAAGAGCTCTGCACTTCCCTTTGTAGTCTCACAGTATAACAAATACTCTAATTCTTAATATTCCCCCATAATGCCAGAAATTGGCTTAATGATGCTTTCACTAAATTCATCAAATAAATAGATTGCTCCTAAATCCAATTGTTAAAATTGGATCAGAATAATTATCACAGGAACTTAAATGTTAAGCCATTAGCATAGAAAACAGTTCTGAGTCTTATTTTTACCTAACACTAACGTGAGTAGCCTAAGGGAAGTGCCGAATGGTGTTGGCAGGGGTATTAAACGTGCATTTTTACTCAACTACCTCAGGTATTCAGTAATACAATGAAAAGCAAAATTCTTCCTTTTTTTTTGAAAATTTTATATACTTTATAATGATAGAGGTCCAACCATATTTTAAAAAATTAACAGCAATCAGCTAACAAGCAAATTAAAAATTTTACTTCTGGCTAGTGACAGTAATGCTGGAAAATTAATTTCAGGGTTTTTTGAGGCTTTTGACACAGTTACTGTTAAAAAATCAAATGTTAAAGATACGGAGCAGTGCCTAATATCTGATCTGGAGAGCAGCACTACCATTTATTCTTTCATTTATAGTTGAGAAAGTTTTTGATGGTACTAAGAGAACAAAGTGGTGGCAGGAGGTTTTGGAACGGCTGGTTTAAATGGCTTGAAGAGACTTCAGTTTTTTGTTTAGCTACATGATTGCATAATAAATGCTTTGTGCTTTTGACTATCAATACCTAGAGAAAGTGCATCAATGAAGAGATGCAGGACTTTAAACTGACTGGCAAAAAGCAAGCTTTAGCTTGTCTTACAGGATGCTTACTTTGCCAGTACACTTCAGACCAATGGGACGGTGATAGATGGTGTGACAGTGTTTAAAGGTAACAAAAGGCTACATCTCCATGTGGCCAGCACTGTCATGAGCCTCACTAAGCTATTTTGAAGATTTTTAAGCAATGATAAATTTAAAAAAAAATTAGACTCCACCTAAAGTAGTACATAAAGTATAGCTGGATTTCTGTATACTCTGCAATCAGTTATTTGAAAGAAAAAAAAGTCAAAGGGTAGAGAATACAAGAAAAGTTTTGGGGATATAATCTGAATGACTGTGAAAACATGACCTTTGATACTGAACTCATTTGCTCACTCCTTGACAGCAACGCTCACTATGTACAATTGTGTTGGGTGTGGGTGGTCTCCAAGGCCATGCTGCTCTGAATTGATTTTGTGTTTTGTAAGAGGATCACAGTCATATTACACTGACCTGAAGGGTGTGTATATATATATATATATATATATCCCTTAAAAAAAATCACTGCCTCATTCTTATTTCAAGTTGAATTTCTATACAGACTAGGTTACGTTTTTCTGAAGATCAGCATATCAATTAGACATTTTGAAAATGATTTAAAATGTTTTCCTTAATGTTCCCAGAAAACAAGTTTCTTTTATAGTTTTAACCCAAAAAGTGCCCTTTTGTCACTGGATTCACCTAGCATTCATAATTTTTTTTTTTCATACAATGAATTAAAATTGCTAAAATCATGAACTGGCTTTCTGGTTGGATTTCAGGTAAGATGTGTTTAAGGCCAGAGCTTTTCTCAGTATTTGATTTTTTTTCTCTAATATTTGATTTTTTAAAAATATACACATAGGTGCTGCATTTATATCTGCTGGTTTAAATTCTGTCATATTTCACTTCTAGCCTTTTAGTATGGCAAATCATATTTTACTTTTAAGCATTTGTAATTTGGAGTATCTGGTACTAGCTAAGAAATAATTATATAATTGAGTTTTGTACTCACCATATATGGATCATTCCTCATGTATAATGTGCCCCAAATGCAGCTTCACCTTCCAGATACCTTGATGCAGAATAAAGTTTTTCATCATTTAGGTGCAGCTTGTTGTGTAGTGTGTTTTGTTTTTGGTTTTCAATTGAATGTAAATGATCTCAATTTGAGTTTTTCAGACTAGACAGATTCGTGGTATATCATGTCTAGCCATGGTACCTAATGTGAACCTTGATAATACTCTTGAATATGAAATAGAGCCTTCAGAGTTTTTGCTAACAAACAAACAAACACTTTGTTTGCTTTCTTTGTTTGCTTCTGTTTGTTTGTTTGTTGGTGACTGACTGACAGAGTCTCGCTCTCTTGCCCAGGCTGGAGTGCGATGGTGCCATCTTGGCTTACTACAACCTCCGCCTCCCAGGTTCAAGCAATTCCCTGCCTCAGCCTCCCCAGTAGCTGAGATTATAGGTGCTCACCACCACGCCTGTTTAATTTTTGTATTTTTATTAGAGATGGGGTTTCACCATCTTGGTCAGGATGCTTAACTCCTAACCTCAGATTTTTATTAACTGAGCTTAAATGTAAATCTTTTTTTTTTTTTTTTTTTTTTTTTTTTTTGTTGGGGGGGCGCTCTGTTTCCCCGGCTGGAGTGCAGGGGGGCACTCACGGGGCCGTGCAACCGCCACCGCCCAGGTTCAAATGATTCTCCGGCCTCAGCCGCCCACAGTGCTGAGACCACGGCGCGTGGCTGCTTTCTTCTGTGACTGGAGTATTCTGGAAGGGTTCAGAAGTCCTCCTAGAAGAATATTATCACCT
>CAUYLG010075654.1:0-45520 GCA_963573385.1 Cacajao melanocephalus
GTAGAAAATGACAATATTTATCATTTAACAGTTTCTACTCTTTACAATCTGTGACACTGGGAATCCTGTAATTTAATACTGGAGAAAGATAAGGTTATATGTTTTCCTTATGTACAAGAAGATAGTTCCTTCATCCAACCATAATTATCATAGATTTTTCAGAGAAAGAAATAACTAAACAAGGATTTGCAAAACAGGTGGGTTAACTGTCAGTCCTGCTTGCCCAGATGTATATCCTGACCCTGGACTAAGTCAGCCTTGAGGAGGTGATTGTTTTTGCATTTGTATCTATTTCGAATTTATACACCATTGTCTTAATATATTAGAGGCACCCTAAGCACTTTCTATAGATTAGGAATGAAATATTAAACTTGTCTATTTTTGTTATATTGCCCATTATATAAAATTGTCTACAATACAATTTAGAGATCTCTTAATATCAGGCTTACTATTTGAGTGGGGATGAAGAAACTGATCTGATGACATTTTGTTCTACTTCAGATTGATAAACATAATGTCTCTCTGTACTTTGACACATTTAAACTGCCAATTTTTTATTTTTTATTTTTTTGAGATAGGACTTCACTCCAGTTGCTCAGGCTGTAGTGCAATGGCATGATCTTGGCTCACTGCAGCCTCCACCTCCTGGGTTTAAGAGGTTTGCTTGTCTCAGCTTCTCAAGTAGCTGGGACTATAGGTGCCCACCAACATGCTTAGCTAATTTCTATTATTTTTATTTATTTTTTTTGTAGAGGCAGGATTTCTCCATGTTGCCCAGGCTGGTCTTCAACTCTTGGACCCAACAGATCTGGCTGCTTTGGCCTCCTAAAGTGCTGGGGTTACAGGCATAAGCCATTGCACCTGGACTAAACTATCAAATTATAATATTTTAATTATAAGCATTGTTATTTAGTTGTGTAAGATTATCAAAATATGGTGACAGATACTCCTCTGGGAGCAAAACAGTCACTACATTTTATTATTGATTACATAGTCACTAATTATTCCACTAAAGTGATGCAACAGTGGCTTCTGATTTGTTATATTGCATATCTTGAATTATACTGAACATTTTTGCTACCCTACAGTATATTTTGGGAAACCAATAAGTACTGCTCAAAAGTTCAATGAATGTGAGACCAAAATATCATGAATTAAATAAACATTTAATAAGCATCATCTAAAGTGGATATATGCATGTGTCCTATGTTTAAAATACTCTACATAAATGCTCTGATATGAAAATCTTACAGAATATAAAATGATTGTTCACCTTCAAATATGTTACCTGCAGGGTTTTTTTAAGTTGTAAACTAGCATACTACATTTTCCGACTAATATTAAATACAGACACAGCTTTCAACACGTACGCCTCTTTGTGTAGTGGTGAGAAACACACACATAGTTATAACCACAGCATTTTTGTGTATATTTTTACTGGAGTAATATGCTAAAGTTTAAAACCAAAATATACTTTAATCCATTCTTCTTATTTCATAAAAGTGATCACTTTTCATTGTGAAATCTGGATGGGATATTATAACAGA
The DNA here is from genome assembly GCA_963573385.1 of Cacajao melanocephalus. Lineage (NCBI taxonomy): Eukaryota > Metazoa > Chordata > Mammalia > Primates > Pitheciidae > Cacajao > Cacajao melanocephalus. The sequence continues at coordinate 1,548 of CAUYLG010075654.1, forward strand.
AAATGCCATCAATAATGAAGTATCTTGTTATCCATAGAAAAGAATAGCAAGGTGTCCTAAAATTTTGACACTGAATTTTCATATTTGAACATATCTACTAAATGTCTCTTTCTTCTTGTTGCTTTTTCTAGCACACATACTTACATTTTAGTAATAAAAGAATCATAAAAATGCATAATAGCAATTAGTTTAAATATTCAAGCAGTAAACTTGATATTTAATAATTTCTTAATAATTAGGATGAGACAATATATCCTCTTTCTTATTTTCCATAGAAAGCAATATTTTGTTTAAGGACATGGATGAACTTGGAAACCATCATTCTCAGCAAACTGACACAAGAACAGAAAATCAAACATTGCATGTTCTCACTCATAGGCTGGTGTTGAACAATGAGAACACATGGACACAGGGAGGGGAGCATCACACACTGGAGTCTATGAGGGGAAATAGGGGAGGGACAGCAGGGGTTGGGGAGTTGGGGAGGGATAACATGGGGAGAAATGCCAGATATAGGTGATGAGGAGGAAGGCAGCAAACCACACTGCCATGTGTGTACCTATGCAACAATCTTACATGTTCTTCACCTATACCCCAAAACCTAAAATGCAATTAAAAAAAAGAATTAAATAATTGGCTGGGTGCTGTGGCTCACACCTGTAATCAATCCCAGCACTTTGGGAGGCCGAGGCTGGTGGATCACCTGAGGTCAGGAGTTCGAGGCCAGCCTAACCAATATGTCTCTACTAAAAATACAAAAATTAGCTGGGCGTGGTGTTGTGTGCCTGTAGTCCCAGCTACTAGGGAGGCTGAAACAGGAGAATTCTTGAACCTGGGAGGCAGACGTTTCAGTGAGCCAAGATCATGCCACTGCACTCCAGCCTGGGCGACAGAGTGGGACTCCATCTCAAAAAAAAAAAAAAAGAATTAAATAATAATATTTGTTATTTATAATAGTAGCAATAAAACTTTCTAAAAAAGATTCTCCAAAGTAATTTTTCTGATAAATTTCACATGCTGTAGTAGACAGTAAAGACATACTGGAAACTTGAGTTCAAGTAACACGCATCTACATCATTTGAAATAAGACATGTCTTTTTACAATAACCCAAAGGAAAATAAAATTGTTTTAGAAATTCTATTTTTTAATTGACAAATAATAATTGCAGATATTCATGGGGTACAGAGTGATATTTCAATAAACATAAATAGCGTGTACGTTATTTCAAACATAATTTCTTTGTTTTGAGAACATTCAATATCCCTTTTCTAACTATTTGAAATTGTCTATTACTGTTACTGACAGTCTTCCCGCAATGGTATAGAACACTAGAACGTATTTCTCCTATTTAGCTGTAATTTTCTATTCTTTACCAAATCTCTTACTATCCCCACTTTCCCTAGCCTTCAGTATCCTCTGTTCTACTTTTTACTTCCATGAGATCAACTGTTTTTTGCCTTCCACATATGTATGAGAACATAAGGTATTTAACTTCCTGTTTCTAGCTCAATAATCTTGCTTAACATAAGGTATTTAACTTCCTGTTTCTAGCTCAATAATCTTGCTTAACATAATGTTTCTAGCGCAATAACTTCCTGTTTCTAGCTCAATAATCTTGCTTAACATAATGTCCCTCAGTTCTCTCTATGTGGTTGTAAAGGATGGGATTTCATTCTTCTTTCATAACTAAATAATATTTTGTTGTGTATACATCACCTTTTAAAAAATCCTTTCATCTGCTGTTGGACTCTTGTTTCCATATCTTGGCTATTGTGAATGGTGCTATAATAAACATGAGTGTGTGTATATGTCTCTGTGACATAATTATTTCCTTTTCTTTGAGTAAACTCCAAGTAGTGGATGTGCTGGATCCTATGGTAGTTTTATATGTAGTTTTTTGAGGACGTTCCATGCTGTTCTCCATAGTGGCTGTACTTACACATCTACCAACAGTGTATAACCATTCCTATGTCTCTGCATCCTTACCAGCACTTGTTATTTTCTGTCTTATATTTTTATTATAGTTGTCCAAATTGGGGTAAAATAATCACTGTGGTTTTGATTTGCATTTCTCTGATGATTAGTGATGTTGAGCATTTTTTTTTTCATATGTTTGAATGTTCAAATAATTTGCCTATTTTTTAATCAGATCACTTTTTTTTGTTTTTGTTTTTGTTTTTGTTTTTGCTGTTGAGATGTTGTTATTTGTATATTCTGGCCATAAATTCCTTGTTAAATTAGTACTTCGCAAATATTTTCTCCCATTCTGTATGTTGTATTTTTACTTTGTTTGTGTTCTCTTCAAATTCTTTTATCTGTATTTTGTAGTTTTCTTTGTAGAGGTCTTTCACCTCCCTGGTTAAATTTATTTTTAGGTATTTTATTTGTTTATTCTGTTTTTAGTAGCTATCGTAAATCAAATTGCTTTCCTGATTTCTTTTTCAGCCAAGTCATTGTTCATATACAGAAATGCTACTAATTTTTGTGTATTTTGTATCCTGAAACTTTACTGAATTCATTTATCAATTCTCAGATTTGTTTTGGCAGAGTCTTTAGGTTTTTCTATATATTGATCGTGTTGTCTGCAAAAAGGAGCAATTTGATTTTCTCCTTTCCAATTTGGATGTCCTTTATTTTTTTCTCTTGTCTAATTGCTCTGCCTAGGACTTCTAGGACTATGTTGTATAAGAGTAGTGAGAGTGAGCATTCCTGTCTTATTCTAATTCTTAGAGGAAAACCTTTCAGCTTTTTCCCATTCAGTAAAATGTTAGCTGTGAGTTTGTCATATATGGCCTTCATTATGTTGAAGTACTTTCTCCCTGTACCTAATTTATTGAGAGTTTTTGTCATGAAGGGATGTTGAATTTTAGGAAATGCTTTTTCTGCACTTAGTGAGATGATCATATGGTTTTTGTTCTTCATTCTGTTGATGTGATGTATGACATTTATTGATTTGTGTATGTTGAAACATCCTTGCAATCCTGAGATAAATCTCAATTGATCATAGTATATTTTCTTTTTGTTGTGTTGTTGTTGGTTTCAGTTTTCTATTTTTTTTTTTTTTTTTTTTTTTTTTTTTTTAGTTTTTGAGAATTTTTGTATCTAAGCTCATTAGGGATACTGGCCTTTAGCTTTCATTTTTATTTTTTAATTTTTTTTATTTTGTCCTTGTCTGGTTTTGGTATCAGGGTTATGCTGGTCTCATAGAATTAATTAGAAATAATTCCCTCTGCTTCAAGTTGTTGAATAGTTGGAAGAGAATTGGTATTAATTATTTTTTAAAGGTTGAAAAAATTTAGTAGTGAAGTCATCCAGTCTTGAATTTTATTTTTTGAAAGACTTTTAATTTAAGTATTTTATTACTAACCTCTTATAGGTTTATCTTCTTCAAATATACAGATATTATATTAAAGCTGCAGTTCAAAACTTAGGTATTTTTATAATTCTGAGCTCAGCATGACAATATTATTCTGCTTTATAACTCTGGCAGATTTTAATAATTATTTTTTGGACACTGAATGTGTCTAGTCTCATTAAAAATTTTATTTAAATAATTTTCCAATATTTTAAACTGCATTTATAAATTTAATATTCATTTTAAACAGATCAATTTTTTAAAAGTAATAACATCTTTCTACATACTTAATTAAATAAGAAATTTAACATATTAAAATTAAATGGAATGAAGTTTAAAGTCTCTTTAATGTTCCAAAATTATAAATACTTTTATTTATAATCACAAATCTAAATTACTTTATTGCACATTGTAATTTAAAGTTACAGAACTCTAAGTCTTCTCAGAAAAAAATACCAAATGTTTAGAAGGAATGTAAGAAATTATTGGATACCGTGGGATTCTGAGTAATGTCTACTAGACTTCTGGACATTTTCTGATTCTGTAGTTAAGGGTGCACTGGTAATTGCCCAGTTTACAATTTTGTAGATATAAAAGTTAAATTGTAGAAATTGAAAACAGTGCAGGTTTACTAATCATAAAAATAATGATAATAAAAATGATTTATCACAAAATGATTAATCTTAAAAATGATCCCTAAAGATGACAACACTAATAATTTGGTCTGAAAGATAATATAAATTTCTGAAAGTCATATTCTCATTTGAATCAGTTTTAAAATCTTACTTATTCCTTCAATAATCAGTAAATTAAACAAAATCTTTGGTAGTGTTCATTTTCTATATTTATGAGATTCATGATTTTAGTATTTTGAAAATTATACTTTAAGATTCAATTAGGCCAAGTTATCTCAAATATATTCAACTATATAAACTATCAAAAAAGAATTGTTCCTTCTTAACACAAAAGTATTAATAATAGTGCTTTGGCTCTTTTAGACCTTTCTGTAGTTAGTTTTCTTTCCAGAGTCGAAAGATGCTTACACAGCTAAAAGGACACAAAGCAATCAAAATAAATCCTGTAACACCAGAAATTTTGGCCTGTTAGAAAGCCTAAAGCTATGGATATCCATAGGTTCTTCTCATCTCCCAACTACCACACTGAGATCTTTTTTGGAGCCATAATCTCCTGCACCAAAAATCTTAAATTGCTCACATTACCTAATTCTCTTTGTCTTTAGTCTGCAATTCTCACCCATGTTACTCAATTTATTGAATTATACAGTGTGTTTCTTCTTAAAAGATGTAAATGTCTTCTTTGAGTCTAAAAAGCCTAAAACTTAATATAATCTTAAGCTCTTCCATATTTTTAGAATCATTTTACTTCTCATGACATTTAAAAGATTTTGCAGTTGATTTGTGGATATTTTTATATGGTTTTGCCTGACATGTTACAATTTGCCTGACTTGTTACAATCTACTGACAGATTGAACTCTGCTTTATAAACACAGGGATTCAATTTTTTTTTTTTTTGACAGAGTCTTGCTCTGTTGCCCAGGCTGGGGTGCTGTGGCATGATCTCAGTTCACTGCAATGTCTGTCTCCTAGATTCAAGCAATTCTCTTGTCTCAGCCTCCTGAGTAGCTGTGATTACAGGCGCCTGCCACTGCACCTGGCTAATTTTTTTATATTTAGTAGAGATGGGGTTTCACCATGTTGGCCAGGATGGTCTCGAACTCCCAACCTCAGGTGACCTGCCCGCCTTGGCCTCTCAAAGTGCTGGGATTATAGGCATGAGCCAGGACACCCAGTCCATATTCAATTTTTTTAAACAAATATTTGACAGAAAGAAATAATTTTATGGAAGATAGTTAAACCCTGTGATCTAGACAAGTGTTTTTAGGGAACAAATGACATAGGTGTGTATATGATTAATAAATATTTTCTAGAATAAAAACTGATGCTTATTTACTGCAATTATATGTTGCAGAAATGCTGCCTCATTCAAAGTTTTCACCAAAAAAAGTGAACTAAATAAATTTTAAAAATTCTATTATTCTATTATTACTAGCTAAGCAATACAAAAACAAATCATAGATGTCTTATATTTAAAAAGTTGGCAGCCCATACGATGCATTTAAAATATTTAATATTTTTATTTTCCATCAGCTCAGGAGATTATCATGAATGCTTGCAAAAATTAGTACTTGACCTTAACTGGTGACTTACACTCTTATTTTAAACCCAGAAATGCCACCTTTACTCATAAGTTTGGAAATGATATGGCACTCCAAAGACCCTCTGGTTAGGGAACCTTAAGGGCAATTGCACTGGTTTGAAACAATAATGAGCTCTCTATAAGGCTGACTACGGAAACTTATCTGTCATTCTGACATGTTAGAAGAAATCTACTGGAAATGTTGGTGGCAAAAACATGAAATAGACTTGTTGAGATATAAGATATCCAAAAGGAGATAACATTTAAAGACATCCCATTAATCAAACTGACAATGTAAAAGCCCAAACAGAGAAAAGAGTACAGCTGTCTTACGAAACCATGGCTCATTACTTTTCTTTTTTCCTCTTTCGTTTTCCGTATTTATCAATTGAAACATTTCTTGAATCTGAATACAGTCAGTTTCATTGGATGATTTAAATCTTGACAGTTATATTACACAGCAACTTTTTTCAGAAATGTGAATCTTTTTTAGAAATTTGATCTCTCCCTTCAGATCCACATTTCTTTTCTCTCATCTAGGATTAAAAACAGAATGAAATGAAATGTTAAAGGGGAGATCTACAAGAGTTTCTACAAATAAGTGGAATCTAAAGTGCTAGTCACCCAATTGCTTTGCAAAAGACGATACAGCAAATGTTAAAAAACGTGCTGACACTAACATTAGCAATAATTAAAATCCAAGCATGATATAATTTTTAAAAGTTATTATCTAAACTTCTTTTTAAAAAGTTTTGCTAGTATAATCAGTGAATTGAATAAGCATGACTCATGAGATGTGAAGATAAAACACTTTATTATTATTTTCCATTGTCACTTTAAATTTTGTAGTGCTAGTTCTTCTAACTGGATTTAAAAAAAAGTACAGTGTACTTTGTTTTTTCCTGTGAATGTTAGGTGCAGAAAGTTCTATGGTCACTAAGACTCATAGAATGCAGACTTTTTTGGTGACTTTATAAGCCTGGTCTAATGCAATAGCAATATGAATTTAAATTCCATTTGAATCTCCAGTCTTTGAGATAAGTCAAACTGCAGTGAGAAAGAGCAGCAAGGTCAGGCTCTTCCCACTCTGCTTTGCCAGTTCCAACCTCTCTCTTCATTTAGCCATGACTTCTGATTCTTGAGGTTGAAGAAAGAAGGAGAAGAAGAAAGGGCAGAGAGAGGGGCACCTATCTGACACTGTTCTGGCATAACTCTTTTCTAAACCTAATAGGTTTTCTCATCAGGTGCTCTCATTTTTCTTTTGAAAATGTTTCCTGCCCCAACTCCCGCATCTCAGTAGACTGGTCACCTATTGTTTTATCAAAAAGGCAAATGCATCTCTCTATCTTGGTTCTTTCTTTTTTTCTCAATGCTTATGCATATGGTGTCAACTGCGGCCTGTTTTTGCTGAGTTTTCTCTTTACTCTAGGTGGTCACTTTGGCAGTATCCAACATAATCCCACACCACCCTTCCATCCAATTAGGGCCCCTATCTGGTTCAAGGAAACATTCATTCTCTTTTGTGACAAATTGTGGAAATGAAATTCTCCTAAAACTATGAAACTATGGCTCATGTTCTTCTCTGACACAGATCCTCAGCCAACCCATCCAGCCATTTAGATTTCTAAAGAATGATTCAGCCACTAGTTTAGTAATCATCTCACAAACAGCACGGAGCATATATACCAAGCAATCTGTGGAATCACTTGGAAGCTTTTTCACAAGGCCTAAGTTTAGGAGGTAGCAAAATGGATTTTTCTTTGGGAATAGTGAGACTCATTGAGAAATTATCTTCAGATAACTTTTCTTTGCATTTCAACCTAAATTGATAACCCACTTTTATGGGACAGAATTTAAACACAGTTAACTAAGAGGACATGACCAATTTTCTCTCACAAATCTTTTTGCAACTTCTGCATGTTGATGTCAAACCTTACTTTGAACTATAGTCTCAATGGTCTCAGTGACATAGCTGAAACTTCAGTTAACAGAATTCCATTTCAAAATCCAGACCAAGATAGCTTTAGGCAAAGACACAAATATGGCTCATTTTCGCCCATCTCTGGCAATTTAACGGAGAGTTGACTCATTAAAAGAAAAGAGAATTGGTAGCTATTGAGACTATTTTGTTCACCAGAGGCCTTCTATTGTTACATAGACACATAGGTGTTTCCTACACCCAATCCTTATAAATGTGTTGAACATTTCAGGTGCCAGGTTCTTCCTTTTTTCTTGAGCTGGTAAGGGGTCTTATCTAACCTGGGGTTAGTACCTAAGGCTCTGCATTCCAGTGATTGCCTTTGACTTATCTGGCCTTGAGCCCATAAGGGCATTCCATATTCTCCTAATAAACAAACAAATAAGCAAACAAAAATGCTATCTCTGTAGTCACTAATTACAAAAAAAGAGGCCTGATCCTTGATTGGGCTTCTATATTTTGAAAATAATACACTCCAGAGCTGTGTATTTTACTAGATCATCGATAGCAATTCACTAAACAAATTTGAGTGAGGGCCCTACAACAAGAAATTTTAGAATCAATCTTGAGGGCAATGAAACAGTCTTTTCCTGAACCACATATTTTCTTCAGAATCCATAAAATTACAGATGTTTGTGACCACAAATTTTTGGTGTTTGTACACAAAAATGTCACAACTAATTGGAATCTTGGGCAATAATAAATGTACTTTAAGTTTTGGCGTGCTGATCTTTCTTCCACTGATCTGTAGTAAGTGTGATTCTGTTACTACGACCTATTGGAGATAAACAATTTATCTAATAGAAAGTTAAGACTTTCAAGAGTAATATTTTACCCAATATCCTGATGAGTCCTGTCTAAATCAAAATTTCCTAAGCTGTGATAAACCTTGAAGACTTTTATTGTGAAAGGAAAGTTGGACCTCTGATGAAGAAGTAATCCTTCATACTTGTTAATCTAAACAGAGCACATGAGGAGATAACTAAACAAAAACCAAGAAAAACAACCGAAAATTGAGCTAAACCTATAGGAGCTCTAAATCAGACAATTAACTTTACAGTAATAAGCAGTTGTTCTCTGATGACCTCATGTATAAGATTTGCCACAAACCAAAAGCTATTATTTTCTTAATCTGCAGAATTAAGTAATCATGGAAACTTTGGCAGAAATTTGGAACTATAAAAATAACCAAATGTGGGCCGGGTGCAGTGGCTCATACCTGTAATCCCAGTACTTTGGGAGGCCGAGGTGGGCAGATGATGAGGTCAAGAGTTCAAGACCAGCCTGGCCAATATGGTGAAACCCCGTCTCTAATAAAAATGCAAAGTTAGCCGAGCATGGTGGCATGTGCCTGTAATCCCAGCTACTTGGGAGGCCGAGGCAGGAGAATTGCTTGAACCTGGGAGACAGAGGTTGCAGTGAGCTGAGATCGCACTACTGCACTCCAGCCTGGGCGACAGAGCAAGATTCCATCTCAAAAAAAGACAATAAAAAAAACAAAAAACCACATGTGAATTGTACAACTAAAAAACACCATGACTAAAATCAAAATAATAAAATTAAGAACAGAAATTAAGTTGAATAGACACACCAGAAGAGATAATAAGTGAACTTCAAAACAGATGAGCAGAAATTATCCAGAATGTAATACCAAGAGACAAGTGGCTGCAAAACTCAGAAAACAAAATGCACAGAAGATAGAGTGGCATCTAGTATTCATACAATCAGTTTCCATAAAGGAGATAGAAAAGATGGGGCAGATGTGATATTTAAGGAGAAAAGTGGCTAACAATTTTCCAGAACATTGCACATACTACACTATCTCAAATCTTTCTTTAACTCTATACTGGTTTCTGTGACCTAGAGGTTCACCACTGATAGAATGACATTTCTACCAGAAAAGATGATAATGGTTTCGATAAATCAGAAAGAAAAACTCAGAAATCTTGGCTCCTTATTACACGAGAACACAATTTTGTTTGTTTTCCTAAAAGATAAATGTGTTACATTTTGGATGAATAAACGACTAATTTTCAATATAGTAAATAATATTTTTAATATATAATAGGGACCATATGATTAAGCGTAGAATCCAGAGGATCCTGTAGGTGCTATACTACTTTTCCATTTGTAAAGATTAACTGAAGCTTATAGGGCACGCTCAAAATGGACTTTGACTCATCTGTAATAAAGATTCCATTATATGTTAAAAATATCTTGATAGATGTACTGGCTTAATGCCTGAAGAACATGAAAGTGAGTAAAGGAATGCCTTCTGACTAGCTGCAATGATTAGGACTCAATAATGAAGTTTGCAGTAATTTCCTGTTTTGTTAAAATTAAGTAGAAATTATGATTAGCTGTGATTATTGAATATTCCGCTTGCTTTCCCCCATTATTCTATGTAGGATATATTGACAGTGCCTAAAAATTTCAAAGGATACAGAATGGCATTAACACCAGTACTGAATTTTCATGCTGGGAGCAGCTTATTCTACGGAACTGCACTGTTAGCACAGAATGCATTGGCCGAATGTCTCTTTGAGGAGACTGTGTGTTTTAATTCACACGCAGGATGATAATATGAATGTGGATAATATTAGAAAAATATATGATCATGGTACTGAATGTATTATTCATAATTCCTGCTTAATCTTCATCTCCCCCCTCTATTTGCTTGTGTCAAATCATTGTCAATTTATTACCATGTAATGACCCCTTCCTTTCACCTTCATTACTGATCAGAGTTGATTGACTCTGATCTAAGAAAATCTATAAACTGATTAGATAGCTAAGATTTATGCCCTGAGTAAACAAAAACCAAATTGGGCAATATTTTTTTTTTTTAAGGGAATAGGGATTTGGGACAATTAGACGTCAGTCAATGGTAGTCTCTGGAATCTAAGTATAGTGTAAAAATGGATCTGGGGAAGCAATACTGGCCAAGTTTCTGGTCCCATGAATTATGAATACATGTTTATTCATATCCTTAAATGTTTCTGAAGTTAGAGCACACTGTCTCATCATAACATATACTTTATGTTAGCTTCTTTCAATGAGTTGTACCCTTGAAAACAAGATTCATGACTTGAACAACGATTTCACTGAAATGTGCTGTCGAGGATATATATTCTTATCACTAACAGTGATTCTGGACCCTGACTGCTTGGGTACAAATCCCAGCTGTCACTTACGCTGGGACATTAAACATTTGAGAAAGTAGCCCTGAGACATCAGAAATGGACAGTTTTTCAAAATGTGAGAAAGATTTTGAGTTTTGAAAGTGCTTAGGAAAGAGAAAAGACTAATTATCTTGTCAAATCCTGCTCACAATGTAAGTAATATAAGGAATTAATGCATAATGAATTATGTCTCCCAGAATACTGTCTACTTTCTTGCTTCTCAATATTTTTTCAAATTCATGGTTCTAAAGTTACTCATAAAATAGCATAGTGTTTGTAAGTATTGAATATGATGGGCAAAAAACAGTTTTCCAATATTGTTTGACAGAAAGAGTGGGTCAACAGTTATATAAAAGGAGCAAAGGGGGCATAACTCACCTAGCATTGATGGAGGGATGCTACTTTGTGTTGAAAATAATATGAGATCAGGGGAGGAAAAAGCAGAGACCAAGGAGATCTTAAAATCAACAACAGGAACAAAACAAGTTGAATCATCCATTACCAGAACAAGAGAGAAAGATGTAATTTCCCAGAAAGAAAGCTTGGATAGCTCATAAACATGCCAATTAGTTACTTACTTAGCTTCATTAGTAATCGGAAAATGAAAATCACAACAATATAATTTTATACCAGCTGGACTGATAATTAGAAGATTGGATAAAAGTATATAATGGTTAGGATATAGGCAAATAGGAATTGTTACTCACTGCAAGGCAGAGGTATAGATAGCCTTGCAGAATAATAAATGCCTAAATTAGGCAGTACCTTTTGATCAAGAAAATATATACTATGCGAGACAGTAATTCCTCTGTAGGGTAACTGCATAAGAAAACTTTTAGAACCATGTTTAAATATCTTCAATGTAGTATTATTTGTAGAAGTAGGATTTTAGAGGCAATATACAAATAGTGGAATAAACAAATAAAAGGTAACCAACCCTTAAAAAATAAGTTAAAGAGATTTATTCTATAGCATGGTAACTATAGTTAATAAAGATACATCATATTCTTGAAAAATAAGAAGAGAGTGGATATTAATTGTTCTCACCACAACATGATAGTATAATAATTAGCTAGACTTAACCATTCCACAATGTATATATACTTCAAAATGTCATGCTATACCAAATAAATTCATAAAATTTTAACTGTCAATTTAAAAAATAAAAATAAATATATTTTTAATTAAAACAATTTTAAATTTAAAAAATTAAAAGACAATAAAGCTCTCCAAAAATGTAATCAATCCTGACAGAATGTATTACATAGCAGCCAGAAGCAATTAAATATAGGGATGGCCAGGCATGGTGGCTCATGCCTGTAATCCCAGCATTTTGGGAGGTCTACATGGGCAGATCACCTGAGGTCAGGAGTTTGAGACCAGCCTGGCCAACATGGTGAAACCCTGTCTCTACTAAAAAAAAGAAATTACAAAAATTAGCCTGGCGTGATAGCAGGTGCCTGTAATCCCAGCTACTTTGGAGGCCGAGGCAGGAAGAATTGCTTGAACCTGGGAGGTGGAAGTTGTAGTGAGCTGAGATCACACCACTGCACTCCAGCCTGAGTGACAGAGACTCATCTCAAAAAAATAAATAAATAAATAAATATAGGTATGTACAACATTGATAGATTTTTGAAGGATTTTGAGTAAAAAAGTAAGAAATAGGATGAGATTTACAGAAAAATATCATTTATGTACATTTACAACACTTACATACATGGACTAACACTGTAGTTTTCAAAAATATAAAATATCAAAGTATACTTGTCAAACAGGTTCTGATGGGTGATCATGGTAACGCAGAGAGTAGGGGTTGAGTAGTGGAATGAGATGGGGGATAGAGACTAAATGTAGAATTAAACAACGAAGGGCTTTGCATGATAGATGATGGTTGTGGGAGCTGAGGGATTCTGATCAAAGATGAGCATATAAGCAAAATCCTCAAATGTCTTTGAGTTCAGGAATATAACAGAGAAAGAAAGAGCATGCATGCATTTGTGCACTTATTTTAAAAATATTTCTCAGGATAGTTGTTTTATAGATCAGGACACAATCCAGAATAAAGTGAAATAATAAAATTTAAATGAGTATTTTTTGATTTTATGCTATGACTCTAAAGGCAAGAAAAAACACATCTCTTCTAAACTGAAGGTATTGCAAATAACTGCCATGTACTTCTGGCCACTCATATTCATTAAGTAAACATTAATTTCATCCATGTAAGTAGCTTTCTTTGGTCATGTGTAGAATTTTTGGAGGGATTGAAACCAAAAACCATTTAATTCAGATAGGAAGGAGACAATGTTTTACTAATCTCTGGAACTCTCCATTAAAAAATTAGAAAAAGCAGTTTAGCTAGATTTTTAAGTATTAAAGCATTCACCCAAATATCTTTGTCTTTACTTTTAGTTTAGTAAATCACAAATTTAGAAGCTTGCTATTTTGAGGGTAAGATTGTCAAAAAACTGAGGAAGTCTTTCTGTTATACTTTTGATCCTGCTTCTTGCCAGAGTCATCATGAAACATAACTTTCCACTTGATTTCCTGAATTGCCAGCAAGTGTGATAAAACTTTTTAGAAGACCAAAAAATGTAACAAGAAATAAGAAAGTTTTGATGGAGAATTCTCTTGACTTTTTTGTCTAGTAAGGAGACTAGAGTTTTGATGAAAATATCTGGTGCCTGTCTAGTCTATTTTCTTGCTCTATAGTGAATATTCATAATACAAAGTGAAACATTTAGAGCAGCTAGTCTCTATTTCCCCAGAGGAAAAAATGAAAGACAATGACAGTGCATTTATATATCATTTTAGGATCAATATCTGCAGCCTCGAATATGGGTTAGTGGTACTTGGAATTTCTAACTTTGCATAACAGCAAGGGTAAACCAGCATTTTTTTCTCCATTGAGACTAGATTCATGGTTTTCTTTAGAATTAGAATTAATTGATTACAACTTAGGCCTTTCTGATGAAGATAAACCAAGAGGTAAAAAACAAATCAAATCAAATCTTTCTCTCTCAAATCCAATCTAACGTTAGCAAGGCTTTTTTCTGAAGTCAAATACTATTCAAGTATTTAGTAGCATACCAAAAAAGAAACAAATTGGGATAGAAAAATCAAGAAATGGAAAGTAAAATTGAAGAAAGAGAATAGAAGATGGTAGGAGATTTTATTGTTTGGGTTTTGGGAGGTGTTTTGTTTTTACTTCACAGGAGTGAATAACTGAAAGCTGACACTTTCAATCAAACACAGAAGCCAAATTTATCACAGTTTCTGACAAACATTAATTCTCTCACAACCTTTAGCACTTACACACATACCTATACATGCCATAAATCTCTCTATCAATGTTGTATTACTCTTTGGTTGCAAGTTACTTTAGGGAAACCAATCCATGATAAGCATATTTGTGGACTATGCTAAATCTTTAAAGACCTCAGGAAATGCAGAAATACTAGGCCTTTTAGGTACTTGTCCCATGAGTCTCATGATTTGTGACTTGTTCTCTCTCAATCTCTCTCACAAAATCCTAGGACAACCACCATGACACTCAGCTCTCACCGCATATAGAAGTGGTAGCTTTTGAAATTTATCATTTGCATCCTGTATCCTTCTTTTCAAACCCTATGTGATATCTGATACTGTCAAGGAATTTTTCTTTCTTAAAAGTTACTTTTTCTTTGGTTTCTGATTTATCCCATATTATTCCAAATAAATCTCCGTGTCCTGGAGTATACATGATATTTCTTTATTTCTTCCTATGTAAGGCATTCTCAAAGTTGGAGCTTCAAACCAAATTTTCCCCATTTTCTAGGATTTTAACTTTCACTTCCGTGTGAATATTTCACAAACTCTTATTTCGGTCTGAAATCAATAAACCTTATTTTAAATCTGTAAACATTCATGCATTTTATCTTACATGAGTCACAATGCATGGCTGGTGTTTGAGGAAGCCAAAAAATATCACCCTTTTTCTTTCCCTGAGTTCTGAATTAATTGACAAGTAAGACAAGAATAGGCAGATTGAGAAGTTAAATAAATAGGCAGATTGAGAAGTTAAAGATAACTGTTATTAATGGGAAAGCGATTTTGGAGAATATGGCTTCTCCTAATACTAATACCCTATCCCAATATTGAGATGAAATGTAGAATCAGGCCATCTTAGTCACCTCATTTCTGAAAGCTTTTGGCCAGGGCAGAGGCCTCATTGTGGGGTTAGAGTTTGATCTTCTAGAACTAGTGGCTTAGAGGTAGGACAGAGCAAAGTACTCCCTAGAGATAGCTCACCCCAAAGAAAAGGTGGGTTAAGGGGGAGGAATAAAAGACAGAGGAAATTCATGCCAAGAAATTCTTTAAGTCATCCATTATTTTTCGAGGTGCAAGTAACAGAGGAGAGAGAGGCCAGGAGTGCTATATTAATGACCCTTCCTCCACAGGTACGGAAACATAAGAGGAAGAAAGAAAAGATACTTACATCAACAAGATATATAACTGAATTCATTCTCTACCAGTTCTTCCTTTCTGCCTTTTTCTCTTACCTTGTAAGATGTTTTGTCTTGTTTTCTGTCAAAGAAATGGTATAACTCAAGATCACATTTTTTAGAGTTTCTATCTGTTTTCACATTTCACTTCACATTCTATTGCTTTGGCCATCTGTCATTTTTTATTTTATTTACAGTCAGCAACAATGGACTTTATCGTCTTCAATGTATGCTCAAGTTATTGCAATAACTTTTCTTATTTATTTTTGTCCCTTCATTATGTCTGCCTTCAATCTGTGTTTCAGGAGAGCAAAAGAGTCATCCTCTAAATACATAATTTTCCCTATGTTATCTATTTAGTTCCTCCTCCATTCCCCAAATTTAGTGGGAATAACTTCAAATCAAAAACAAGATATGGTTGTATCATTATGGAAGACAGTGTAACAATTCCTCAAAGGCCTAGAGGTAGAAATACCATTTGACCCAGCAATTCCACTACTGGATATATACTCAAAAGAATATAAATCATTCTACTACAAAGATACATGCACACATATGTTCATTGTAGCACTATTCACAATAACAAAGATGTGACATTCACCCAAATGCCCATCAATGATAGACTGGATTAGGAAAATGTGGTACATATACACCATGGAATACTGTGCAGCTATAAAAAGGAATGAGATCATGTCCTTTGCAGGGACATAGATGGAGCAGAAAGTCACTATCCTCAGCAAACTAATGCAGGAACAGAAAACCAAATACTGCATGTTCTCACTTATAAGTGTGTGAGCTGAATGCAACATGGTGGGGGGCAGACAACACACACTGGGGCCTGTCAGAGAGTGAAGCGTGGAGGGAGGGAGAGGATCAGGAGGAATAATTAATGGATGCTGGGCTTAATACCTGGATGATGGGATGATCTGTGCAGCAAACCACCGTGGCACACATTTACCTGTGTAACAAACCTGCACATCCTGTACATATACCTTGAACTAAAAATAAAAGTTGGAAATTTAAAAAAAGATATGGTTTTATGATAGTTATCAGAGTGGCTGAGTATTAGCAATGAAACCAATGAGTCTTGAGCTAAGTTTTCATCTCTGCCAGTAAATGCCCACAGAAAATTGGATGTTACTTTTCTCTATGATTATGAGAAAAAAGAACTTGAACAGATCAATAAGCAATAAAGCAACTGAAATTGTCGTTGAAGTTTTCCTCTGTCAAATAGCTACACAGCCTAAGAAGGTTTTTCATGTGAGTGCCAGCAAAATTTTTTAAAAACAGCTGTTTTCTTTTTTATATCAATGAAATTTGATGCAAAAATAAATAATTAGCTAAATAAATTTAATAATACAACAAGCACAGATTGTAAAATATAGGTTTTATCACAAAATTTAAGATTTTTAAAATGTCATAAAATTGATTCATGTATTTAATGAAATTAATAGACCAAATGAGAAAAGTGATAGAATTATTTTAATCAATGTAGAAAAAGCATTTGGTAATGTTAAATATTTTTTATTAAAAGTAAAATCCTTAGCACTTTAGGACAAGGTAAAACCTTCCTTAGTTTGTAAAAGTTTTATAACCCAAACCTAAATAAAATATTGCACTAATTTCCTTTAAGATAGGAAACATGAAAAAGATGT
Source organism: Cacajao melanocephalus (assembly GCA_963573385.1). Classification (NCBI taxonomy): domain Eukaryota; kingdom Metazoa; phylum Chordata; class Mammalia; order Primates; family Pitheciidae; genus Cacajao; species Cacajao melanocephalus. Next base: position 18,418 of record CAUYLG010075654.1, read on the forward strand.
CTTACCTCATTAGTATTAAAAGAATATTGTTAGTGATCACAAAAGCCAATGATAAAAAAAAGGAATATTTAAAATCCTGACCAATTATATAAGAAAAAAACAAAACTTGTCATAAGAATGAAAAGATGTCAATTCACTACACATTCTATAAACTGAATCGAAATACAATTAAGTTTATTATAGGTCTTGACAGGTCCACTCTTGAAGTATTATAGAAGGGCATAGTTTTGGCAAAAAGAAGAAATGGTGGGATCTGCTCTATGAAATATCAATAAAAATTAAATATATAACAAATTAGTGTGACTAGCTTACAGAAATGGACAAAGTTTTACAGACAAAGTAGAAAACAAAGAATAGGTCACACAGCTATGAAGTCTTAATAAAAGACTGAGCTGGCATTGCTAATTAAGATGAAAGAATGAACAATTTAATAAATGGTGTTGGGACAATTGGTAGTTTCAAAATAAAAATTTCTTCTAAAGATACAAATTTCAAAGGCAGAATTCTAAAACTCAGAAGAAAATTTTTTAAAATGTCTTCATGACCTTGGGGTAAGAAAAAATTTGCTAACCACATTAAAAAAATAAAGAAAATTAATATAGATTTTTAAATTTAATTAAACTAAAATTTGAATATTTCGTACATTAAAAAATACAAGATGGAAGACATTATATAGATTGGAAGAGGATATTCACAAATACTAACATTTAAAAGTTATAAAATATTTCTACAAATTAGTAAAAAAGACAATTGTACAGAAGAATACTCAATATATATATATATACACATATTTCTTGAAAGAGGAAACCTGAATGAAACAAAAAAACATGAAAAGATACTCTGCCTCCCTAGTAATTGGAGAAATGCAACTTGAAGTCACAATGATATACCATTACATACTCAAGAAATTAGAAAACATTAAATACTAGAGAATACCATTACTGGTGCAAATGCAGAATATTGAATACACTAATTTTCTTTGTGATAGTATAGATTGCTTCAACCACTTTTTTTTTCCTTCAATATTAGCAAGTAGTTTGAATAGACATCACACTTTTACTGAGCAATTTCTCTCCTGGAATGTCAAATATGAAAAAATGCTTTCCTGTTTAAGAATGCGCATGGCTACATTTGTTTGCAGTAGAAAAAATAAAAAAATCCTTGAAGTAATTCAAATTAATAAATGCAGTGAAATGGAAGGGTAAAATGACTAAATTAGAGCAACATGCACATATACACACAGTCAATGTGCATGAATCTCAGAAACTTAGAGGGTGGAAAACAGCAAGTTACAGAAACATACAAATCGAATGATACAATTTTTGTAAATTTCATGAATATTCAAACCATGTTGTGTGTTATTTAGATATACATACATACATAATAAAATGCACTACCATACAAACAATATGTTTCTGAGAGTATTTACCTCTGAGAGACATAGGGAAGTAATGTGATCGGGGGCTGGGGGGCATATTTTAAGTTGTTTCCTAGAAACAGAGGCTGAGATGGGGATTTTATAAAAGTGACTTATTAAGGGAATGTTCTCTGGGGAAGCAAGATGAGGAAAGCAGAATAGATCGGGCAGGAAGAAGAAAGCTAAACAACAACAGGGTCTCTGCTGGAAATTAGATTCAGCCTTATCCTGTAGGATCACTGGAGAAAAACTTACATGTCATCGTTGGCCTTATCTTTCTTTTTTGAGATGGAGTCTCACTCTATCACCCAGTCTGGAGTGCAGTGGCGTGATCTTGGCTCACTGCAACCTCTGCTGCCCAGGTTCAAGGAATTCTCCTGCCTCAGCCTCCCGAGTAGCTGGGATTACACGCTCCTGCCATCGTGCCCAGCTAATTTTTGTATTTTTAGTAGAGACAGGGTATCACCATCTTGGCCAGGGTGGTCTTGAACTTCTGATCTCGTGATCCTCCCTCCTCTGCCTCCCAAAGTGCTGTGATTACAGGTGTGAGCCACCACGCCCGGCCATAGTTGGCCTTATCTTGAGGCCTCATCCCACATCACAGTCAGTCGTTGACTGGTGGTGGTGGAGTAACATGCTGAAAGAGAGGGCTGCTTTTATGGCAAGGATAGTGCTCCACAAAATGAAGCAGCTGAAATGTTTGCAGGCAATACTCATAGCAACTAGTTGATGGATTAATTGGTTTGGTGAAATGAGTCTGGGGGTGTACCATGAGCATCTACACTAGTCCACCACTTGTACCATTCAGATCCTCTTGCTTCTCACATTTAGTTCACTACACTCAGGAATAGCTTATTTAGAATTCCGGTGGTTCACAATTTCTAGAAAACATTTATAAGAAGAGAGTTTGTGGCGTAGATCGCAGCCCTGGCAACTGCATTTTTTTCTAAGGAATTAGCTGATTACTTGTCATCTGTCTCCCACTGCTCACTCTATGTTCCCCCATCCCCTCGACTAGCATTTCTGCTTATCTAGATGGCTTATCCTGTGGGGTGACCTTCTGATGGATCACTAGTTACCAAGTCCTTATCAGGCCATGGCTGGTATACTTGTTTGTTTACAGTTAAAACTGGAGCCCAGGAGACCATCCAAGTGGCAAAAACTCTTGTTCCTACACCCAGTTTATAGCAGTAGTTTTACCATCCTCATGAAGATTAAGGTAAACCCGCCTTGCCAGCATGTTAATACCTTTCTGTGTTTGCTGGTCTGTTGGCATAAGAAGCTCAAAATGGCCAATGGCCAGGAAATAGCTCTAGTTTTATCCTTAGTAAAACTCACACTGTTTCCACCGGTAGATGCATCCCCCTCTGGCACTCAGTTCCTCCAAGAGCCTAAAGTTGTAGGAACAAAAGTACAAATTCCCCAAGTTGGCAACAAGAAACAATTGGTATTGGGTGTAACAACCACTATTTCCCTTTTGTTTTCCATGCCTTTCTTTCCTGACATCTATCTATTGATAACATAGAATCAAATAATGTTTGTTGGCTTAAGGTATAAATCCTATCCTGAAGGCTAACTTCCATTCTCCCAGGGTGTCATTTCCAAGTTACGTCTCCCATAATGCATTCAAGAGACTGAACTCTGTCAAGCCATCAGCTTTTGGATGGTTCAGTGTGTGGTAGAAATATTAGGTAGCATGAACATAGATGCCCCTTGACACACCTTCTATGCTGTAACGTGGGTGTCTGGCTCTAAGGAAATATAATATGGAATTTCATTATATAGGCCAGGTTTTCCACAAATCCTCTTATATTGATGCTTCTTGGGGATTTGTAAGCAGGAAAGGGAAACTCTCAAACCCAGCATATTTGCCAGTTCTAGTCAGATAAAATGTTGCCACTTCCAAGGTGCAAGGAGTCCAGTATTGTGATCTTGCCACTGAATGGCTGGCTGGTCTCTTCAAAGGATAGTACTCTACTGGGCGTCTACCTTATTATTACCGGACAGTCAAATATTCACAAGCGGCAATACCATAGAGGTATCTGCCATGCCAAGAGTTCTATGCTATTGAGTTCATGCCTAGCCTCCACCTTTATAACATGGCTACTTTTTCCATGAGCCCATGGGACAAGTACTGAGGACAAATGCTAACTGACATTGACTGCTCTGGTTATCTTATCAAATAACTGTATACCTTGTACCACTGGCTATTCCAGTAAAATGATTACAATGGAAACAGCAGTGGCAATTGGAATTAATCTTTCTTAGGTTTGCAGTAGTCTATTTTCATCCACCAAAATCTATCTGGTTTTTTTTTCCAGGGCCAAATTGATCACTTGAAAAGAGATATAATGAAGATCTCATACCTACATCCTTTACATCTTTGGTAGTGGTACTTATTTCTGACATTTCCTACCAATTGCAATTGTTTTCTATTTTCTATCTTGGTTAATGGGTGATGTTTCAGAATGTGGTAAGCAGGATTTAAAAATGGCACCTGTTGTAGGTAGAATAATGACCTCCTAAAAGTGTCCATGTTCTAATTTCCAGAAACAATGACTATTTTAGGTTACATGGCGAAGAGAAATTAAGTGTTCTATGTGGAATTAAGATTGCCAATCGGCAACTGAAACGACCTTAAATAGGAGAGATTAACATGAATTATCCAAGTGGGCACAATGTTATCATAAGGGTTCTTAGGAGGAATCAAAGGAGGTAGCGTAAGAAAGATGGGGCTAGACTTCAATGGTTTTGCAGGGGCCTTGAGCCAAGGAGTAAGGGCAGTGTCTAGAAGCTAAACAAGGTGAAGAAACAAATCCTCTCTTAGAGCCTCAAAAAGTAACATACCCCACCAACACTTTGTTTTTATCCCAGTAAGACCCATTTCAGATTTCTGACCTCTAGGACTCTGAGATAAAAAATTTATATTGTTTAAGCCTGTGAGTTTGTGGTGGTTGTTTGCATAGCAATAGGAAACTGATCCAGCCCGCATGATCTCTGCCCACTGGCATTACACCCATGATTCACTTACATTATATGGCAAAAGGGAGGTTATCTAGGTGACAATCTCTGTTTAAAATGAACCTTTTAAATCAGAGTGTTTCCTTGAACTTGTGGCACAAGATAATGTCAGAGAGATTTGTGTAAGAGTGATTCAACATGAAGGAGGCTCTCCATTGCTGAGAAAGAGGGGGTCACAGGTAAGAACAAGGGAACAGCTTCTATGAGCTAACATCCAGCAGGAAAACAAAAACCTTGATCCTATAGCTGCAGGATGCTAAATTCTTCCAAAAATGTTATTGTGCATGGAAGTGGATTCTTCAGCAGAGCTTCCTGATAAAAGCACAGCTCAACCTTGTGAGCCCTAAACAGACCCACTTGAGCCCACCTGGGATTCTAACCTACAAAACTGTGTTCTTTTTAGGTCACTATGGTAATTACTTTTTGCAGTGTAAAAAACAAATGCATAGAATTTCCACTTAGCCTCTCCAATTATAGTAGCCCTTCCTTTAACTTCTAAAAACCATACTCAGCAGTGTGTTAGGCTCATGTTCTCAAGTCCTCGCCAGGATGTGAAATCTTGTATCATGAGTGAATGCACCTATATTGACACACACTCTCTCTTATCTAGTTTTATATTCTCTCTTTCTTGATCCAGATTATGGGTCTGGTGACCAGGAATAGAGGTGAAGAAGATCTTAAGAGGGGCAAGCACTGTTATATGAGGTACCAAGAGAATATCTGCCACAACTGGAAGCTCTGCATGGTCTTTGAGTAAAGGGGTCTCTCCATCTTCAAACAAAGGGAAGTGGGCTGCTTTTGTAGTCATATATAGTTCAGGATAATCTGAAAGTTCAAATACTCAGAGCATCTGTCCCAGATTGGCCCATCCAAAGTCTTTGGGTTCCTACCTTTTGCCTATCAGGACTGTGACTTTGACATAGGATACTTGGCTAGCATAAGAATTCAACCTTCTTTGAACTTCTGCTTTTCTTATTCTTTTATAAGTAGGAGCTATTCCTGGATTTTAGTGCTGACTGCCCTTTATTGGCAATTGAATGGTCAACTTTTTAAATGCTGCCAAGTAGGTTCTCTGACGCATACTATGCTTAAAACGTTTTATTTTTGTTTTTAAATAGAATACTCTTTTTTCTCTCAATATAACAGGGCACTTTGGGGCACAGTAACCATAAGTACTATGAATTTAATAGCCACCTAATTTCACAGTATTTATGGTTACTATTTCTCTTATATCATTGCACCAACTTGTATGTCCCCATTTACTTATATCCTGTTACAGTTCACCCAATGAAAACGAGTGAAGATTGTTAAAGGGTCACCAGGAAATCTCAGTGCTCCTCTATGCTAGAGACCATCAATTCTCTATCTACCACCACAATGAGTTCTCAATGCCATTTGACTGATGAATGATGGAACTCGAGGCTCCCACCATTAGAGTCTGCTTCCTCTGACCACTTTTGTTACCAATTGCTTGAGGTCAGTTTGCCCAGGAGCAGAATCTGAGCAGAGCAGAGTCTGAAGTCTTACATCAGCAAAGTTATTGAGGTCATGCTCTCAGGAAAAACAGTGTATGAGGAGAAGCCAGGGTAGGGAAAAAGGCCAAGCAAGGATGTGGTTTCTTCTGGAGGAAAGTTTTAGACTTGTCACATGGAAGATTCGGAGCACAATTTGCACCACAGACCTGGTTCTGCCTTGAGGTACCCCAGGTAGGTTCAAGATTAGGATCACTTGTCAAGGTTTAGGGTCCACCCTAATGACCTCATTTTAATTTAATTACATCTTTCAAGTTTTGTGACAGGTGGTAACAGCCCCTTATTTTAACTTAGTATTTTAAAATTTTCTGCTGTTAAAAATTGGTTTACTTTTATAGCATATATTATTTCAAGGATATTTTTCATTTTGAGACTGACAAAAATGAGAATGATTCCAATTTAGTTTCCATTTTCCCTTGTACAACATAAAAGAATCATCTGTGAATACTAAAGTTAAAATTAAAATGTTAAAAAGAGTAAATGGTACAATCTTGTCTTTCTTTGACATAATTAAGTGAAAGAATAAGATCAGGTACAGACTTGTATCTCTGAAAAGCTAGGGCAGGGGTTATTTTTGTAGAAATTTAAGCAGTAAGAACCAAATGTGGTTTGAGTTTCTTCAAATGTGAAGTTTTATTTAAGTAGAAATTGAATGAAAAGGAAATACATATTAGTAAAATTTTACTTAATTCAAATTTGAATACCATTTTCCTAAATCACATATTTTCAAAGCTTGGATTAACCAAGATCAATAGTGTATAAAACACCAGGACTCTGTCTTTGAAGACAATCCTTGGTATGGCAATGAAGGGAGTAGTGGGTTTTTTGATCAGTAAGAAATAGATCTCCCAAGAGACACATTTTTATTGGCAAATGAAAACCTTTTTTAAAATCTATCAATTTTAATTTCCAGAGACACTATTTCAGCAGATGAAAGCTTATGGTAATGTGAGAGAAAAAAAAGAAAAACAGTTGACAAAAAGAAATCAAAATGAGTTCATATACTAAGGCAGAAGAAATAGAAACTAATGAAAAGAGCCACATGAGTAAAAGAATACTGATACAAAATACTTCACTTCACAGTTTAAAAAGCATTATCACATATACATGTAGAGATTGTTCCTTTAAGCCACCATGTGAAGTAGCAGGATACTTTTGTTCTCATTTTGTAAGTCGGGGAATTAGAGCTCAGGCTAGTTCGGTTGTTTGATTCCAAATTCTGTGAAAGAACATTATGGCAAAACCACCCTCTGTTAAGTAGAAAGAACCAGTTTACTTGGGATAATAAAGTCACTCTTTTTGTCACTGGAAATACAGCAATGAGTGAAAATGACAAAAGTCTCTGATCCTTTGGCATTTAGAAATGATAGTAAGAGCAGACTTACACCCTCCATCTTCCCAGAAACTGATCAAAATATACAGAGAGGCAAAAGCAGTGGAAAACAAAACCATCACCATTTAAAACAGATATGGGAATGGTATCAAACGCATTGATGCAATGTAGAAAACAAAAACAGAAGTAAAGAATTTAACTTTCGATTCAGCCTTATAAGAATGAATGAACAAAGGAATGGAACAACTGAAAATTTACAGTCTTTGAGGTCATAGGAGAGAGAGGAGAGAACAGAAAGAAGGGAAGGAAATAGAAATGCAATTACTAACAGATATGCAGGAGAGTTAAATAAAGAAAATTATAGAACTACTGAATGACATAAAAGACACACACACAAGAAAACACTAGATATTTGGACACAACAGTATTTTGAAATGAAACATCTTTAAATCTATAACTTGAAAACAATGAGAGTTTTGTGGATGGCATTTATCTTTAAATCTATGACCTCAACACAATGATACTTTCTAGGGAAAGATGAGCAAAGCGGGATAATTCTAATGGGATAATTCTATATAAGTAGAGTAATGAGCTATTGGGATTTAATTTGAAACAAAGAAAACCACTAAGGCAAGTATTTGTTTTCGTCACTTAAGTAAATATTTCTTTTTAACTGGCATAAAATTAAGTCACAAGTAACGGAGACTTAGCACCAAAAGAAAACTTCGTGTTTGAACATTTAATTTTTATTTAGAGAAATAGTCTATATGACATGGACTTAGAGACCTGAGATTTGAACACACAAGAGAAATTCTACTTGGTAATGGGTGTGGGCTATGTATCTATTAAATCGAATATTTTTCACACATAGATTCCCTTTTGTTCACTTAATGCTTTACTTGGATTTTTAAAGTGTCTTTTTCAGTAATTCCTTTCAACAATATTGTGGATTTTTCCTTGGGGAAGAAACACATTGTTCAGGTTTCTTTGAAGAGATTTTTCTGGAAGTATTGATGTTCTGTGAATGATCTGACTTTTAAAACATTGGTATGTACTTTTAAAGCTTATTTTATTTCTAAAATACCTCATAGAGCTTCTGATTCTGTAGCCATGCATTCTTAGAGATGATAAATGATAAATACTATTCATTATACCTCTGTTTGGGAACTACCTTGTCAATTTCCATAGAATTTTGCAGTATTTTGTTAATATAGATTTTGAGCACCTTTCCTATTTCAAGCTGCTTTAATCGTATTAACAAGGGCCCGTATAAAAATGTTTATATTCTCTATGTGTTCTCGGTAACTGAGAAGAAAAAACCAGGATTACTCTGACTTTATGTTGACATCTAAGGGAAGAGGAACCTATTTATCCAGGCATGGTTGAAAGTTGATGCTTAATGTGCTAAAGTACAGATATAGGGTTTACACTCGAAAGATCCCTAGACCTGAAGATAAGCATGGGATAAAGTGCCAGAAAAGGGCAAAGGGCAAGCCAGCGTTCTCATTTTTATTCCAGCCACCTGGAAATAAAGAGAGTCATATGGATAACAATAGCTGATACACATAGTAAGATAATTCAGTTACTTCATTACTTGAAACTGTGAGAAATACGAAATAATTTCAATGACCCTTAAGCAAGAATACTGATAACCTGTATCTACTTCTGTCTCAGGGCTTTGGTGATCAATAGCACTAAGATTTTTGGCAAGTTAGTTAATCTCTGCTTCAGTTTTCTCATTGGCCTCATGGGGATACTACATTCCTCATCAAGCCCTTTTGAAAATTAAATGAGATAATGTATGGTAGGCACTTAAGACCACTTCTAGTGATCATTTGTACTTGAAAATAATAGTTTTATAATTTAATTGCTCTATTGTTTTTCTTCCACTCTGGATACAATTCCCACTAGGCTTGATAATATTTGGAGCTGTACATAGATTGCTGTGTTACGATATTGATAGAGATTCTTGTTGCAGGTAGTGGAAACTGATTCTGACTAATGAAGCAGAAAAGGCATTTATTAACAACAACAACAAAAATGGGTAACTCATGGAATGCTAGGGTGCCTAAAGAACGAGGCTCAAGATTCAGCTTCTAGGAATGTTGCCCAGAACTATGCCAAGAGCTGGCTTGCTGACTAAACTGCCACCACTCCCACCCTCCGCACCCTCCTGCCAGGAACTCCAATTTACTATCACCCCTACTGGAATCATTTCAGAGCCAGCAGTGCAATTTTGCAACCTCTACCATTCAGAAAACCAGCTGCCTCTGCCACTGCCCTCAAGCAAAATGGGTTCTATGCAGATTCTCCTTCCTGTTGCTCAATTCTGAATTGAGGGCTAGCCTTAGAGATCTCATTCATTGAGCCTCAGCACCAAAGATGAAGAAATCAAGTTGTGTGGATTTTATCTTGGAGAAGATCAAATCATAAAGGTGGAAATTCTCCAAAATAAGGATATTCAAAAGTTGGAGGAACAGAAGATTGTACATTGTAGATCAGTGCAGAGCAGACATTCATTTTTCTGCTTTGAGCAACAGCTGTTGAAAAAACAGCCATGTTAGTGTGCCTTGTTCATAAGTGAAGAATCTGCTTAATTTATGGTGGTTTGTCTCTGATCCAGCTCCAAACGTTTTGATTACTTGACTCATGGTGTATTAAAAAACACTCCCTGGCATCAACTAGTAAAACATTGAAACTTTATGCAAAGGCAGCAGCATAGCTGATATTGTGAGCTTCTAAACAACATTTTTGAACAGGCTGTGATAACTTTGGCTAACAAATATATATATTAGTGTTTCACACTTAGAATATTGATTTCATTCAGCATAAAGGAAAATGACTTAAATATAATGGCATGGTAAGATTGCTAGTAACAATGAATTGGCTTTGTTTAAAACCTTTGTTTGAGTCAACGTTATGAAGCATGGAAGACATAAGTGCCAGATGACATGTCCTTTCATGGTACATGCTACAGGTTGCAATAAGGATGCCAGATAAATGTGATATTAAAATAATGAGCAAAGGAGAAAATAATAGAAATAGTTAAAAATTCAATCTTTCTGTTATTAGTTAACATAAAACCAATCTACATTAAAAAGAATATACATGAGGAAAGAATCTATGAGATGATGTACAGAGCCATAGTTCTCAAAAGTCCTGAAATGCAAGCTGAAAATAGCAAGAGAGTAAAAATTTTACCTCTACTTCACAGAAAAAAAGAAATAGCATGTTTTTTTTTTTTCCAGATTGGGCTAGTTCACAGGAACATCCTTTACATTTAAGTTACTATTTATTTTAATTTGTTGAACTTGAACATTTACACCTAATATGAATTACAGGTTAATCTATTTTTAATTATAGTAAATAATAAAGATTTTCAATGGAGGTCAAAAGAACTAAGGTTTAAATGTCAAATGTACTAATACGATAGCTTTAAGTGAACAAGATTCCAACTTAAGCAAGACATTATTCCAATTCGATTGTCTGCCATAGCTTAACATGAACACTAGTTGGTACACTTTTACTAAACACTTTCTGTCTCCCTTATTTTAGGAGAAGAAAAATCTGAGGCTTTAGAACTTGAATCAGTTGACCAAGATGACGGGGTTGGAGTGTATTAAAGCAAGACTTTGAACACAATCTGATCCCAAACTTTATTGCTTAAAACACCGGTAATAATAATAATAGCAGGGATACAGCAAGTTTTTCTATGTGCGAGCCACTATTGTACACACTGCATAAATATTTTGTCCTTTAATCTTCACAACAGTACTATGATGTGGGTATAAATATTATCTTCATATTACAGAGGAGAAAACTGACACACAAAGACAAATAATTTGTCCAAGGTTAGCTAATGAAGGGCAGACCTAAATTTTGAAACTGGGAGTCTGGCTTAGATCCCAGGCTGCTTAATAATCCCCTCCCCTAAATCTCTGTCTGCTTTCCTTTAAAATATTTTATATTCTGATATATTATATGTAATGTAAAGGCTGAATGTCAAGCTAGAAAGTACTTTTTTGAAGTTTCTGCTTCTAAATGACAGACGTGATAGGGACTGGTCTTACACTAGTGAACAAGGCTGATAGATCCGCATCCACACTAATTTAAAAGCTTAGGAGAGACGAGAGAATACAGGAGAGCATGTTCATATAAGGAACATACAAGATTTATGGGATTCTAATCAGGTGACATGAGTTAATTCAATAAAGCAGAGTAGGTCCCTTTGATTATGTAATGCTTAAACTGATAAACGAATGTTAGACAGGTGCTATCTAGGAACTTATGGGGATGAATTTCAGTCTGACAATGTAGAAAGTCTGCAGATGTGATGGCAAGAGACAACAATCTAATGGAGAAATTGAAAACAGAGTTTCAGTGCCTGAGAAGTGATGGTGAGCATACTATTATTTGAAGTTGGAAAAACGTTATCGGGAAAAATCCATGTGGGGCTGTGATAAAAGTGAGCAATTATTCTAATGGAAATGGGATATCATCAACACACTTTTAATGAAATGGTAAAGTGTCAAATTTGTGTTTTAGTAAGATTGCTTGGCTTGAAGAATAGAGGATGGATGGCAATAGAGCAAGACTGGAGGCAGATAAAATTATAAGGCTATTCCAAATGCCCAAGCAACAGATGTTGGTGACCTAGACCAGGAAGCTTTCCGTGGCAGAGGAGAAAAGGAGACAAATGATGGAAACACTTTACCATTTTATTAAAAATGTCCTGATGATATCCCATCTACTATTTGTGGCCAAGTACATGTAAAAGATGACAGAGAGGAAGTAGTTCAGGTTAACTCTTAGATTTCTAGACTCAGTAATGGGGATGTTGGTGGTGCTACTTATTAATTCAAAGAGCATCACAGTAGAGAAAGAGGGTGGTAAGTTCATCTTTGGATTATTGATTTTGAGATGCTTAAAGGAAAATTAAATTGACATGTCAATAAGTAATACAGATTACAAGACAAAAGTTTAAGCTGGGAATGGACATTTTGAAGTCATAAGTTTATACTAGGTATTAGTAGGGAGAACTTTAAGAGAAGTTCCCACCCCCCTATCCCCACCCCTTTTTTTAGAGAGAGTTACAAACTCAGACTTTTCACAGGGTCCAAAACCATATAGAATTTTGGCAAATTATTATAATTGTCTAAAATATAGAATATATTTACAAAATTATAAATATTGTAATAACCTCTTTATAAATGATTTTTATAAAGGTAGAGATGCAAATTCATTATTTAAACATCCATTGCATCCCTCCCAAGCAAGACAAGTTTTAGTTTTGCAGTGCAAAGGCAGAAATTCTGAAAAATAAAGGCAACAATTTCCTTACAGTGAAAGAACGAGCATGCTATCCTTGTGATGACTTTGCTTGCTTGCAGTAATGAGTGAATGACTTTGAATTATACGAAGGTTAATTAACTGGTCATTCTTGATGAGAGTGTAACTCTGTTGTGGGTCATTTGTGAGACACAGTAAATGCATGGCAGATTTAACTTGACATTCCTGTTTCAGGCCATCCTTTGTTTTGAATAAAATTCTAAATGCACTTTCTGTTAAATTTTGACTGCTGCCATATGTATGAATTAGTAAAGTCTAAACAGCTGGATGAATGTACAGATTTGATGCATTAAATCTGTTCAAAGGCACAAGTTTCTGGAGAGATGGTGGTTTAAAATGTCTCTAATGAAAAAAATGTCTCTAAGGGGTCCCTGCATAGCAGCCAGTGCAAAACTAATTGAGGAAAAAGAAGTTTCAAAAAAAAAAAAAAAAAGTCCACAACTCAGCTGCTAAAAGAGAGTCCAAAATCATTTAAAGTGTCCTAAATGATTTTTGCAAAGGGCAAGAAAGCATAATAGGCTAAAAATTAGAGATAATACAATTTCTTGAAATGATTCTACCCAATACACCACATGTAGTTCTGTAGGCTGTTAACTGCAGAAATATTCATTGTGAATGGCGCCTCCTGGAGGTGTGCAATGAATAGTTATCTATTCCTTTTTGATTTTGTGAAGAATTTTGCTGCCAGCAAACGATTATCTTTTTTCTTTGGCCAAACATTTTATCTTAACAAATAAGATACAAAAAAAGTAAATTTTGTTCATAAAAAGCACTATCATAAAGTATACTGATTAATTTCATAAATATTGAATGTATAGTTTAGTGAATTAGAAATATGTGGTTCAGTGCATATATACCTAATATGTAATTTGGAAACTGTAAAACATCATAAGAATATTGCTTTGCATTAAGTGACATACATTATATTCTGCCTTGAAACACCTTACATATTTAGGATTTTTAATTATTCCACTCAACCAATTATATCTAACTAAAATTATTCTAGAATTGTTGAAAATGTCAATTCAGTTTAATGTGAGAAAATGACATTTGACTGGAATCTATTATAACTGACATTGTGGCTGTTTTGGTTTATTCTCAGTGCTGAACACAGATATCATTTATTTTAACGTTTCTTTTCTTTGGCAATGTAATAAGAGGCTAGTAAGCCAAGGCTTATACATAAAGCATGTGCATGTTTCATTAATACTTTCATGATTAGCTGTTTGGGGACTTGTGGATATGTTGTAGGGAATAGAGGTTGAACTAGGGTATAGATTTCCTCAGATGGAGCCAGATGTCATGCATATTTGTAAAAATGAAGAACTTGTATTGATTTTCAAATATTTTATTATAACCATAATAATAAGGAAATACTCAAAATTTCTTGCTTTATCAGCCCAAGGAAAACAATACAAAAAAAATATGATTGCTTTATTTAAAAGTATCTCATAATTGTGTGGTGGTGAAAAAGATATTCTTTTATGCTAAAAGTATTTTTGTGGATATGCGTATTAGTAAAATGACAGAAAATAAGTAAAAATAAACTCCCAGTTAGTGTATTAACAATTTGATACAATTTTGTATTCTCATGCATATGCATACACACACACATAAACACACACACGCACAAACACACACATACACACACACTTGGCGAAGTCGAAATGATTACCTTAGCATTTCCAATACTATCACTTGGTTTGGATTTATTTTGTGATAGTCTGCTGACAGATGAGAAAGAGTGAAGGCATATACAGTTATAACAACAGAATTACAAATACTGCACTTCCTGTGTCTGATAATTTGTGATTTTGCATTTGGATAATTACATATATTTTTATTGCATAGGAATTTTTCTGTTATATGTTATTCAAATTTTCTGATAAAACTTTAGAGTCATGGAAAAGTAAGTCTTTGAATAAATACAGATTATGATTTAATTTAAAAATAATATTCAATATACCATGTGGTAAAGATTAATCTCCTTGGATTTGTATCTCTACTTTACCTTTTACCCGATGTTCATTTATCAGTGGTGATATCTAAAATCTATTATTCTTTTCTGTAAGATGAATAGTAATCTTCAGAGATAATACTTTAAATATTTAATGGCCAGGAAGACATGAACCAGTCATAAGAAAATCTGTCAATTACATTGGGCAAAGAACCCAAATATCAGTTCATGTAATATCTATTTTACATGTGAGGTGAGATGAATGTAAGAATTGAAATTAAATAAGATAATATATGTAAAGAAAAGAGTGCTTAACGCATATTGGCTAAGTTAACAAATGTTAGCTGAGTGTTTTATTTCCTTATTTAGCTGACCTCTCAACATTAATTGAAGAAACCACGTAAGTTAGATATTGAAAATGTTGAGAATTGAGTCAAGGACTGATAAAATAAAGGAGCAATTCTCAAATCTTGTTTAAACCCTGCAAAGGCAAGATAAATATTGCAAAACATGTTTCTATGTACAATCATGAAATTTATAATGTAAATTTCATGATAAATGGAGGACACCAGGAATCAATAAATTTCTTGCTTAATCATGACCTCTTCTTGAGCTTATTTGCAGTTTCCTGACTGCCAAAATAAACCTCGACAAGTTAATGCCTGTGCAGAGAACACATTCTAATCTTCCTAGAAAATCTTATTGGAAGACACTGTGATTAGGAATGCATCCTCAGGTTTAACTTTATCCTTAAACACCAGTGAGTAAATTTCAAAAGCATAAGAAGACAAATTCAATAAAAACGAAAATTTCTCTCAAAAGTAACTGCTTGGGGAGTTTACTATGGCATATTCAAATTAGATATAAATCACAAAGCAATTTGTTGAGGCTTTCCAAGGGGTTACCAACCAGAATGACACAAGAACTTCTATTTTAAAACTTCCATTACCAGCCGTGAATATCTATCCTATGCAGCAGTTTACAATCTTTAATAGCTTCTTATATCATTAGTTTCTCAACTTGTAGAATTTCCTTTCTTTGGTAACAAATTTATCATTGCTGTACATAAAGTGAGAACCAAAGGAGTTCCTATTAAATTTTCTTGTTAAATCAGCAAAAAACTGAGGAAAATATTTTGAGCCTAGAAAGTTGTTATTTTAGTATATTGCAACTGCCTGCTCTAAGAGATTGGTGTTCATAGCGTAATTTTACTTACATAAAGTCAAATAATATTAAAACATAAAGTATCTATTAAACAATTTCTGTGCCTAGCATTGTTCAAGGTATTCAAGGTATGCTATTTTATATGTGTGTAAATGATAAGAAATGGGGTGTAATAGAGACTTTATAGGTACTTATCAAATTATTTACCTGTCTCTCAGGTTCAGAGCTACAGTAAATTCCTCTTGTAGTGAAATGTGGTCATATGACTAATTTCCGGCAAATAGAATGTAGAGGTTAGTGATTAGGACCACTTTTGAGGCCTGGGCCATAAAAGCTTCTATTTTCTCTTTCCAATCTGTTTTACTCAATGTGCAATGGAGTAAGAGATGTATTCCACTGGAAAGCCACATTTTGAAAATGATGGGGCCACTGACAGCCTGGGTCCCTGAGGAATTTTAGAAATTTTAGAGCAAAATCTATCTGAAGCAACACAAAAATGTTTGCAAGGTCATTGAAACCATTTTCATCCCCACTAGTAATGCATGTGAATTTTCCTTCTTGAGTCTCAGCTGAAAGCATGCCATCATAATCCCAACTTTCTGTCTAAAAACCCTGACCTTGGTTTTTTTCTGTCTAGCAGTGTGAGATCACCAGAAATTCTACCTAGGTTTTATGTTTCTCACCTTCCACTCTTCCTATCTTCTCGGTTTCTCATCCCATTAAACTTTAGAATAAACAAATCTCAAGTGGAAATAAAGCTCAAAATATTGTGTTTTCTCCATTCTCTGTTGTTGCCCATTTATCCTGGGATCATAACCCACAAATCCTGGCTGCTCTGTAGCCCAAATTGTCATGCTTCTTTGCCAGTACTGTGAGTCTGCTGAAAGTTCTGCCTAACTTTTTGTTTCTTAGATACCACTTTCCTTTTAGATTCTTCTTCTATTTATGCGTGGAAAGGAAAATGGAAGGTTCACTTCAATAAATTTGCCTTTTCTCTGAGATGTTGATCCCCCAAATTCTGATACCTTGATTGCTTTGTAATGTCGTCTAAAATTTGTGTTTTTCATTGTTTTCTACTTTGTTTTATTTCTGTTTTATTCAGTGATTATGGTTGTTTTTGATAGAAGGATTGGCCTGAGACGAGCTGCTTTGTATATCTAGGTGCAAAAGGGTTTAGGTTTTTTTAACATGTCGGTGGTTCTCTCTTTGTAGACTGACAGTAATTTACCTCAGTTCTGATATTACAGATTGCACCTACTTACTGTTTCATTGGTGGCCATTAGATTGCATGCCCTAAACAGAAGGCCATTCCAGGGTCCTCAGGGTCATGTTCCTCTTCTGTAGTCTGTACTGCTCTTCATCTTCCTCAATATTTCTCTTATAGAATTCTCCCAGTATCCACATTTTAAAACAATGGGTCATTTTGAATCATAACAATCTGGAAATACAATTATATATCTGCAATTACTCAGGCAGATGAGAAAAGATTCTGGTGCTCAAAACTCTAACAATTTCAGATGAGCCTCTTGACTCTTCAGGAGGTAACCTTCTGCCATTTGACTAAAACTTATACTATTATTCAGTCTCACAATATCAGGATTATTATATGGCCTTTAACAAAGAAGAATTCTACCTTGAGTTCACATTTTCCATTTATGTCTTCCAGGTTTTGTCTTAAAAATATTTTCATAATTTTATACAAAACATTTTTATGTCTATGTACATCTCCTCATGTGTACTTTCCTTGGTCTATTGAAGGCAAAGGAGCATAACATGTTTGTTTATATCTCCCTTTCTTTGGCTAAGTAAAATATTAATCATAAGAAATGGGCAATTGCAATAAAACTTCTGTGAAATAAAAATAATATGTGCAAATTCTGAATTGTTGTAGGGATATTCAAGAGTTCTGGAGAAAATGTGTTTGTTATTTTCACCTAGATTAGGTATTCTCCCCTCTCTTAAGCTTTCCTTGACCCTACAGCTTGCTTGTGTCTATGTTTTAATATATTTATAATATATATACCACATGTCAAGGATTGTGCTAATAAGTGAAGATTAATTACTATTTTAAAATTTTGACATATGTTTATTAAATGTCTCCAGATCTACAGATTTGACTTTTTGAATTTTTTATTATTTTAAGTAGTATGTATACTTCTGTATGTTTTGAGGCATATTACATGTACATATTGAGCATCTGTAATACAATAATCTGAAATATGAAATGCACCAAAATCTAACACTTTTTGAGCACAGACATGAAGTTAAAAGTAGAAAATTCAATACATAAGTACTTCGTACAAACTCTGTTTCATGTACAAAATTATTTAAAGTACTGGATAAAATCATCTCAGCTTATGTGAATAAAGTATATATGAAACATAAGCAAATTTTATTTTTAGACTTTGGTCTCATCCCCAAGTTATCTTATTATGTCTGTGCAAATATTTTAAAATTCAAAAAAGCAAATCTAAAATCTGAAACAATTGTTGTCCCAAGAATTTTGGATAAAGGAGAACCAACTTATATTGCTCATTTTATTTGTTGTTATCCCAAAACTCAGTAACTTAAAACAATAATTTATAATTATCTTTTGTAATCTTGTGTGTTGACTAGCCTAAGCTGGGCAATTCTTTCTCGCAGGCTCTATTGCTGCTGCAGTCACGTCGATGGCTTGACTGGACTGAATGCCCAAGATGACTCACATGGATGGCTTTCAGTTGATATCGACTGTTGGCTGGCATTCATCAGGGACTGTTGACTCCCTAGGACTCAGGCATGGTCTCGCAACATGCTGGCTGGGTTCCTAGAGGCAACCTCATGAGACTGTTCCAGGATGGCAGAAGTGGAAGAGAACAGTCTATTAAAACCTGAACCTGGAAAATGTTTCAGAATCAGGGCCACATGTTCTATTGGTTAATGTAGCCCAATAGACAAAGCCCACTCTGATTCAATGAGAAGGTATACCAATGCCATCTGTCAAAGAGGGGCTGTCAAAAAATTTGTGGCCATTTTTATTTCACTATATACATGCATGCATGTGTTTGTGCATTTATAACTACCTCGTAAGTTAAAATTTCAAAGATAGAGAGTAACAGTAGACCATTAATTTCCTTCCTTCCTTTCTCCTTCCTTCCTTGCTTCCTTTCTTTCTTCCTTCCTTCCTTCCTTCCCTGCCTCCCTCCTTTCTTTTCTTTTCTATTTTCTTTTCTTTTCTTTTTTCTTTCTGACAGGGGTCTTGTTCTGTGACCCAGGCTGGGGTACAGTGGTGTGATCTTGGTTCACTACAACTTTGGACCCCAGGCTCAAACGATCCTCCCAAGTACCTGGGACCACAGGCATGCAACACCAAGCCCAGTTGTTTTTTGTTTTTGTTTTTGTTTTTGATATTTTTAGTAGAGACGGGGTTTCTGCATGTGGCCCTATCTCTACCCTGTCTCATGTTGAGTTAGAACTCCTGAACTCAAGTGCTCTACCTGACTCATCCTCTCAAAGTGCTGGGATTAGTGGCATGAGCCACCATGCCCAGCCAGAGCATTTCTTTTTTCCTCCCTAAATCTCACTCTTTTTTACAAATATTAATATTAGTTGGTCATTATTTATGTGAATCTTATTCTGCTTACTAAGTCTTTTTCCATTTTATTTATTTTTATATTGATAGAACAAGCATTTTTTTTCTGAAAATTACTATTTTCATTTCACAATATGTAACATAGAAAAAAATATATATATATATAACAGCAAATATGTAATGTGAACCCCAAAATATCTGAGACAGGTCTCAATCAATTTAGAAGATTTATTTTTCCAAGGTTAAGGACAGATCTGTGACACAGCCTCAGGTGGTTCTGACAACACGTATCCTAGGGAGTCTGTAGAGATTACTTTTGTACATTTTTGAGAGACATAATACATTAATAAATACATGTAAGATGTACATTGGTTTGATCTGAAAAGGCAGAACCACTTGAAACAGAAGCTTCCAGGAGATAGGTAGATTTAAAGATTTTTCTGATTGGCAATTGGTTGAAAGAGTCAAGTTACTATGTAAAGACCTGGAAGCAGTAGAAAAGAATGTCTGGCTCATGATAAGGGGTTATAGACATCAAAGTTTTATGGTGCAGATGAAGCCTCCAGGTAGCAGGCTTTAAAGAAAACAGATTGTAAATGTTTCTGTATCATACTTAAGGTCTTTGTTGATGTTTTTATTATTTAGGCAAGACCAATAGGTCAGGAAATAATTGCTATTGGAAAGATAGTTCGTCATCCTCAGAGATTCTAAGAGAAGGGGGCATGCCGAAACATTAGCCTTGAGAAATGAAGATTTAAGGTAGCATGGCCATTGTTTATACTCCTAGGCTGAAACCAGGCCAGACATGTATGTCTGCACTGACAGAGGTCAGGGAACAAAGCCCTGGGTCTGGTACCAGTCCCCCAGGATTAGAACATGCAGCCCAAGAGTGCTGAGCTGATCTTTGCCACTCTGAAAATTTTCAGGAATGAAGCCAATCAACTGGATAGGCTTTATACCACAGACAAACCTGCAAGGACATCAAAGAATATAAAAGCAAAAACCCTATCCAAAGGACAACAACCTCAAAGATTAAAGGAATATCAGCCCACACTGGTGAGAAAGAATCAGTGCAAGAACTCTGGCAGATCAAGTGTCTTCTTACCCAACCCAGAGCATCTTGTTTCCTCCAAATGACCACAGTACTTCCCTAGCAATGGATCTTAACTAGGCTGAAATGACAAATATAGAATTTAGATTCTGGATAGGCACAATGATCTTCAAGATTCAGGAGAAAGTCAAAACCCGATTCAAGGAATCTAAGAAATCCACTAAAACAATATAAGAGCTGAAAGATGAAATAGGCATTTTAAGAAAGAACCAAACTGATCAGGTAGAGCTGAAAAACTTGCTTCAAGATAAAATTAGAATATTCTCACAAGTATTAACAGCAGAATCAACCAAGCCGAGGAAAAAACACCAAAGCTTGAAGATTGATTCTTCAAGTCAACTCAGTCTGACAAAAATAAAATAAAAAGAAAAGAATGAACAAAATCTGAGAAACATAGGATTATGTAAATAAACCAGTCCTAGTATTCATTGGCATCCCTGAGAGGCAAAGAGAACAAGCAACTTGGAAAATATATTTCAGAGCATTTTCCATGGAAATTTCCTCAACCTTACTAGAGAGATTGACATTAACATTCAGGAAATGCAGAGAATCCTGTGAGTTACTACCCAAGAAGACCATTCCTAAGACACATAGTCATCAGATTCTCCAAGATCAATGTGAAAGAAATAATATTAAAGGCAGCTAGAGAGAAGTGGCAGGTCACCTAGAAAGGGAACCCCACGATGCTAACAGCAGCCCTTTCAGCAGAAACGCTATGAGCCAGAAGATATTGGGGGCCTATATTCAGCATTCCTAAAGAAAAGAAATTTCAACCAAGAATTTCATATCTAGTCGAACTAAGCTTCATAAGCAAAGGAAAAAAAATTAAAGATCCTTTCTAGATAAGTAAATGCCAAGGGAATTTGTTACCAGTAGACCTGCCTTACCAGAGGTCCTTAAAGGAATGCTAACCATGGTAAAAAGAAAATCACTGTCATTGACCACCACAAAAACACAACTATTGATGCTATAAAAAAAACCACACAATCAAGTCTGAATAATGACCAGTTAACATGATGACAGGATCAAATATGCAGATATCAATATTAACCTTGAATGTAAATTGGCTAAATGCCCCACTTAAAAGGCACAGAGTGTTATGTTATATAAAAAAGAAAGCCCCAACCATATGCTGTCTTCAAGAGACCCCTCTAACATGCAATGACACCTATATGCTTGAAGTAAAGGGATGGAGAAAAATCTACCCAGCAAATGAAAAACAAAAAAGAAAAGAGGTTGCTATTCTAATTTCAGACAAAACAGACTTTAAACCCACAATGACCAAAAAAGACAAAGAAGGGCATCACATAATGATAAAGAGTTCAATTCACAAGAAGACTTAGCTACCCTAAATATATATGCACCTAACACTGGAGCACGCAGATTCACTAAAACAAGCTCTCAGAGACCCTACAAACAGAATTAGATAAGCATACAATCATACTGGAAAACTTTAACACCCCACCGACAGTATCAGAGAGATCATTGAGTCAGAAAACTTACAAAGATATTCAGGACCTGAATATCAGGAAAGTTTATAGTACTGAACACCCACATCAGAAAGTTAGATCTCTAAACAACCTTACATGGAGACACTAAGAAAACAAGAGTAAACCAACCAAAGAAAAGAAACCCAAAATCTGAGCTGAGCTGAACGAAATTGAGACACAGAAAAAACATAAAAAAGATCAACGAAACCAAAACATTATTATTTGAAAGAATAAATAAAACATGATTACAGGCATAGAAAAGAAAACAATGGATAACCTGAGATTGGCCATGCTCTGTTCATGGGGTGTGGAACCACAAGAACATAAAAACATCATCTTGTCAGTGAGTCCTAAGGAGTAAAGGTTGAAAAATAAAACTTGCAAAACTATCTGGTGAGGGCAGGCCAGATATTTGCAACTTTACAATTGAGGACTGTGAGGTAAAACACAGTCAGTCACTTCAGTAGTCTTACAAGCCAAGAGTCCCATAATGCACAATGGAAATGCGTTGCTGCCATGAGGAGTTAGAGGTTAATTGAATACAAGGGCTATCCACCCATGCTCACAGTCAAGGGCAGGATCTTGCAATAATATGACCACACTCACTTCACAAAAGCTATTCTCAGCCTTATGATGTTAGAGAAATATTGAATATAGAAATACATAATTTATGTTTCCTTATTTGGTGAAAAAAAAAAGATTCTGGAGTGCTGACATTCCCTTACTCACAGTTACTTACAAGAAACCCAATGAACCATTAATTTAGAGCTCCTTTTAACTGGTACATCCCTCACTCCATGCAGGTTGCTAAGACTACAGAACTTCAAGAGCACCTCACTGAGGAACTAGGGAGGAAATGGGAAGAGATCATCTGTCTTAAGTTTAGGCTCTGCAGATAAAGAGCCTGAATCTCCCTACTCATCCTGGAAGATTTCTCATCATTTATTCATAGGAGAGTTCGTTTAGTAGAAGAAAAGTAGAAAAGTGAGACAGGGTAGGGCAAAAATGTTAAATGAGAATGTAGCTTTATCCCCACCCTCAAGGGGACCTCTAAAGCTAAATTATAACCAGAGTTAGTCCAGTGGGGAGGCTGGTGAGGGGAAGGGAGTGAAGAAGGTGGGGAAGCCTTTAAAAAAAATCAGATATTAGCTGAATTACTAATAAGAAGAGGCTGGAGCACAATTTATATTCCAAGGAATCTCCCTTAGGCACAAGTCAATTTTCCAGAGAAGGAGACAGCCATCAGAAATTAGCAAACCATATCTACAGCTGGATATGGGCACATTAGCCAGGTAAAGGGCACCTGAGTGGACATCCATAGCATGTATAAACTGTCTCTTTAGTTATTTTCTTAATATGATGCATATATTTTACTATGGGTTTTGCAGGATCCGTTTTAAATCAATCCTGTTCATTATCTACAATATTTGACCTAATCTAGGCTAGTTCTGCCTTAATTCACCTAAATATATTTCTTTTCCTGAGAATAACCTAAGGAGATTTTATATAGAGTTGGGTCCATATGCCTTTGAGTAAATAGAAAATCCCATCTTCCAATTATAATGGGAACTAGTTCTTGAAAATTGTATGCTTTGATAATTTTTTGTTTCCAATTCTTTATTTTTTTCATTTCTTAACATAGTTAAGATCTGTCTTCTTTGTGTCTCCAAACATTCTGACACTTCTTTTTCTTATGAAAGCAATAATTACGTTTATTAGTAATTCTACTCAAAATCACTACAGGGATGGACTAAGTTTTTCACTATGAAACTAACAACAATTGATCATTTTTGCCTCTCATTAACATATAGAAGATATAAAGATGAAGATTAAGTAATAGAACACAGCAGAGAAAAAAAATCCCAAAAGTGAATGATAAAGACAAATATTTGAGCTAGGCTTACAGATTTATATAAAGAATTAGGCTTGAAAATAGTTTAATTTCAGAAAAATGAACTAAATAATAAAAATGTGTAAAACTTTGTGAATCTATAGTTAAAAGTAACAATTTAATCAACCTTTTTGAAAGTACTATAAAATAAGAACATGAATATCTTGAGGAAAATCATAGCCAACTTTTTAGAATTTAAGTAAAGGAAATGAGCTTGTTTTGAAAATATAGAAATCTAGGAATTCATAAATCTAAAGTTGGTGCTCAGAGACTTTTAATTATTGCTGTATAACCCAATTAGGAACTTATGTTCTAGTAATTATATCATATCAGTAAGGAAAATAAAATGTTTCAGTAAGAAATTCTTCTCTGTGAATTGCATTTGTTTTTAATTTAATAGTTTACATGGATTTTCTCATTTATGAAATGAAATAAAAACAACTAATTTTCTGTCCAATAGGTGCACTTCTCATAGATATGAAGTAAATAGTACTTTTAAATATCACTGTAAATCATCAGTAGCTTTATGCACATAAAGTGATCATGCAGTTCTCTTTAAATTAGTTAGGAAAGTGCTTAATGATGTAAGACTTTTGACCTATGTCTTATTCAGTTGTGTGAATCTACACAGAGGATTTCAACCTTATGTTAAACCATAGGTCCATAGTGGTGTATTCTTACTCTGGTCTTTATACACATACAACAAAG
This sequence comes from Cacajao melanocephalus, assembly GCA_963573385.1. Lineage (NCBI taxonomy): Eukaryota > Metazoa > Chordata > Mammalia > Primates > Pitheciidae > Cacajao > Cacajao melanocephalus. Next base: position 42,962 of record CAUYLG010075654.1, read on the forward strand.
GTTTTACTTTAACCTATCTATATTTTTTTAAAAAGTAAGAGATTTCAGACCATCAATTTTAGGCAGACCAGTTTATTCAGGGTTGAGTAAAATTACACCCACATGAAGCACTTGATTTTTCAGGGGAAACTGGTAAGGACTTGCTGTCATGTAATGGTTTTCAACCTTGGCTGCATCTGGGAAAATTATGGCAAAATTTTAAAACATAGGATTTCCTGGGTCTCATCCCCAGAGATCTTGGTTTAATTGGCTGATGTGTGGCTTGATCATTTAAAATTTTTAAAACTCCCCAGGTATTTCTCATGTGTACCTAAGGGCACAAACCACTGGAAAAGATCATCTATAAATGTCTAGGCTATTTTAAGGACTCAGTTTGCCAGCAGGTAGGTAATGTGTTTGAGTTAATGTACCAAACAGAAGAGTGCACTTCAGTAAGCTCCACTACGAAGACCATCCTCTTTGGACCTCACCTCTGGGAAATGCTCTTTAGAGTTGTGAGCTTGTGGCATTTGTTTCATAAATGATGATATTTAGGAACAATATTGACAATATTTTTTTGTATATTTAAAAATGTATATTTATTAAATCACTATAATGTACTAGTCTAGAATTTGCTTTGTCACTTAACATTGTTTCTAAATTTCATTCATGTTGCTATGTATTTAATTCTTCTCACTTTTAAAAAGTATAATTTTATACTAATACAATATATTTTATTTTGTTTTTTGATACATATTTGGTAATGTTTGGTTTGTTTGTTATTACAAATATTACCATGATTAACACTTATATATGTATCTTGTAGCTCTAGGGGGCTTATTAAAAAGTGGAATTCCTGGCTTGTAAAGCATGTATAGCTTCACCTTAATAGATAAGTGCCTAATTGATTTTCCAGTAGTTGTACCATTTTACCTTTTATTAGCTTTATTTAAGAGTTCCAGATGCTCTGCATCTTTGCCAGTGTTTCATCTTGTGAAAAGTTGAAATATAGCTTAGTTGCTGTGTAATGATCACATTATGGTTTTAATTTGAAGGCTTTTGAAAATTCATGACATAAGACATCTTTCATATATTTATTGGTCATTTGTGCTTTCTATTCTCTGATGTATCTATCTTTTTACATCTTCCTGGGGAGATATCTTTTTTTTCCTTATTTATGTGTAGAGTTTTTCCCCACCCGAGCACCCCCTTCCCTATTTATAGAGTTTTAACAATTATATTTTCTGTACAACAATCCTTTTCAGCTCTATGTCACACAAGTGTCTTCACCACATTTGGCTTGTCTTTCCTGAACATTGCATTTAATTTTTAATATAATGAAACTTATAATTTTTTTGTTTTACATGTTTTACATTTATTTAATAAATATTTTCTTCCCCCAATACCAGATACACACATCCTATTATATTATCATTAGTAACTATATGGCTTTTTTTTTTAAATTGTACTTTGGGTTCTGGGGTACATGTGCACATCCTGCATCCTGCAGGATTGTTGCATAGGCACATACATGCCATGGTGTTTTGCTGTCTCCATCACCCCCATCACCTACATCAGGCATTTCTCCCAGTGTTTCCCTCCCCATCCATCCCACCCCTACTGTCCCTCCCCTCCCCTCCCCTCGACCCCCCTACCTACCCCAGTGAGTGTTGTTCCCTTCCCTGTGTCCATGTGTTCTTATTGTTTGCCACCTGTCTATGAGTGAAAACATGTGGTGTTTGGTTTTCTGTTCTTGTGTCAGTTTGCTGAGAATGATGGTTTCTAGATTCATCCATGTCTCTACAAAGGACAAGAACTTGTCACTTTTTATGGCTGCATAGTTTTCCATGGTGTATATGTGCCACATTTTCCCTGTCCAGTCTATCATTGATGGGTACTTGGGTTGGTTCCAGGTCTTTGCTATTGTAAACAGTGCTGCAATGAACATTTGTGTGCATGTGTCTTTATAATGGAATGATTTATAATCCTTTGGGTATATACGCAGTAATGGGATTGCTGGGTCAAATGGAATTTCTATTTCCAGATCCTTGAGGAATCACCACACTGTCTTCCATATTGGTTGAACTAATTTACACTTCCACCAACAGTGTAAAAGTGTTCCTTTTTCTCCACATCCTCTCCAGCATCTGCTGTCTCCAGATTTTTTAATGATCGCCAGTCTAACTGGCATGAGATGTTATCTCAATGTGGTTTTGATTTGCATTTCTCTAATGACCAGTGATGATGAGCATTTTTTCATATGTTTGTTGGCCACATAAATGTCTTCTTTTGAAAAATGTCTGTTCATATCTTTCCACCATTTTTTGATGGGGTTATTTTTTTCTTGCAAATCTTCTTTAGTTCCTTGTAGATTCTGGATATTAGTCTTTTGTCAGATGGGTAGATTGCAAAAATTTTTTCCCATTCTGTTGGTTTCAGGTTCACTCTAATGATTGTTTCTTTTGCTGTGCAGAAGCTCTTAAGTTTAATTAGATCCCATTTGTCTATTTTGGCTTTTGTTGCCAATGCTTTTGGTGTTTTAGTCATGAAGTCCTTGCCTATGCCTATGTCCTGAATGGT
>CAUYLG010075655.1:0-10557 GCA_963573385.1 Cacajao melanocephalus
ATCTTTTTGGCATTTTAGTTGGACTTTGTACAGGAGCCCATAGAAATGCACATCTGGGCTGGGCATGGTGGCCCATGCGTGTAATCCCAGCACTTTGGGCGGCCAAGGTGGGCAGAACAATTGAGGTCAGGATTTTGAGAACAGCCTGGCAAACATGGTGAAACCCCATCTTTAAAAAAAAAAAAAAAAAGCAAAACATTAAGTCTGGGCTGCCACCTCCCCTGCCTGGACCCTAGGGTTTTCTGGAGACTCCTTCAGGAGGATTTAGTGGTTTTACATGAAGCAATACCCCAGAGGCCTGAGAAGGAATGTCTGGGGGAGCTCAGAGCCTGTCTTTGACAAGAAACCTAGAGGCCGGGTGCGGCGGCTCACGCCTGTAGTCCCAGCACTTTGGGAGGCCGAGCTGGGTGGATAACCTGAGGTCGGGAGTTTGAGACCAACCTGACCAATGACCAACCTGACCAACATGGAGAAACCCTGTCTCTATTAAAAAATAAAATAAAATAAAATAAAAAGAAAAGAAAAGAAACCTAGAAGGCCAGGTGTGGTGGCCCACGCCTGTCATCCCAGCACTTTGGAAGGCTGAGGCGGGCGGATCACCTGAGGTTGGGAGTTTGAGACCAGCCTGACCAACATGGAGAAACCCCTTCTCTACTAAAAATACACAATTAGCTGGGCGTGGTGGCGCATGCCTGTAATCCCAGCTACTCGGGAGCCTGAGGCAGGAGAATTGCTTTAACCCAAGAGGCAGAGGTTGTGGTGAGCAGAGATCATGCCATTGTACTCCAACCTGGGCAACAACAATGAAACTCCATCTCAAAAAAAAAAAAGAAACCTAGAAATGCCACTGTCCCTCACTGGCTGGGGCACCACAGATTCCAGAGCAGCGAGGTGGCAAAGGGACAGGGGACATGCACAGGGAGGACAAAGGTAAGGGTGTGGGCCCCACGTAGTAGACATGAGTATCACCTGGCAGGGCTGTGGGGTCCTATTCTCAGCTCCAGGGCATGACTCTTAGCCACTCTGGGTCCACAGAATCAGGGTCAGGTCACCTTTGGGGTCACCGGGGTGGAGGCAGGACCCTCCTCCTGTTGCCAGGTCAGGGCTCTCCTGAGGCTGAGGACTCAAGGTCAGCAAGGCAGGCAGGGAGCGTGGGTACCAAGGCCTTCAAATCTGTGACTCAGCAGCCACCTCTCAGCCTGGAAAGAGGAACTCACAGGGCCTGCCGTGCCTGGTCCAAGGTGGGGGAGGGAGGCGGGCCGAGAGACGGAGAGCCAGTGCTTAATAATTCATGGCTTTTTCTATTTTCACAGGTGCTCGTGTCAGTGAGCAGAGGGAACAGTGAAAATCTAGGACCTTGCTTGTCCCCACGGCCGCCTTCCACCAGGACAGAGCACCAAAGTCAAACAGGGTCTCTTCAGTCAGGCTTCTGGAAAGTAGAATCAGGGCCTGTCCTTGGGGCAGGAGGAAACAGACGGGAGGGGAGACCAGGTGGCTGGCTGAGAAAGCCATTTCTGGGCCACTCACAGGCAACCAGGGAGCAGCTGTGTGGAGGAGAATTTGGGGGTTGGGAGATGCAGCAGGCCTCTGACACCCAATATGGCTGGCCTTTGGCCCTGGCTCTGTCCCACCATCCAGCTCTCCATGCCTGGCCCCTGGGGCACAGAGTGGACCGGGCCCATGGGAATGCCTCAGTACCTGTGTCTGATGCTTCCTTCAGCCCCTCACTCCCTACTTTCCAGCCTCCTCACGTCGCTCCATGACTTGGTTACAAGCATCCCTTCCCCCGAATGCCTCCTTCCCTCCCTCTCCTGGGGAGTCTCCAGCTCAAAAGGGCCTTGGCATAAACCTTTCTGAGTCTCTGCTGTCCCTGTCGCTGGGCCTACAGCTGCAGAACCCCTCACGTTCTAACACCATTGTGAGTTTGATCCTATTTCTGTCTCCTCTAATGGAATGTGGAGTCCTCTGAGAGCAGAGACTGCGTCCTCAGGCTCAGCACAGCACCTGGCCCACAGCAAACAAACATTGAGCTTTTGGTGGGAAGCTCCAGTTTCTTCGGAAACTGTCTCATTTCTGCTTTCCCTCCTGGTTACTGGCCTTTGGCTACCACTGGGGCTGCCAGGCCAGGCCGACAGCTGCAGACCAGCAGAGCCAGAGAAGCAGGGGTCTGCAGGGCCCATCCCTCCCCCAGCCCCAGAGCATGGCCACCCAGCACAGGTGGAGTCTCAGATACCTTTCTCTCTCAAGAAACTGCACATCTCTGCACATCTCCCACCCCTACGCCCTGGCTCCTTTTTCATAGCTGAGCCAGGAACAGTGCCAAAGGGTTCATTAGGGGTGCAGGAATTAAGTGAGACAGCAACAATATTAGCATCAGCCTCCCTGCAAACCATCTTCTCAAGAACTCAGCTTCCAATCTTTCCTTCTAAGCCTGCCTCTTCCAGGAAGCCCTCACCACTGCCCATAATACTGTGCCACCCGCCAGGTGCGGTGGCTCACGCTTGTAATCCCAGCACTTTGGGAGGCCAAGGCAAGCGGATCATTTGAGGTCAGGAGTTCGAGACCAGCCTAGTCAACATGGTGAAACCCTGTCTCTACTAAAGATACAAAGATTAGCTGGGCATGGTGACACACCCCTGTAGTCCCAGCTACTCAGGAGACTGAAGCCGGATAATCGCTTGAACCTGGGAGGTGGAGGTTGCAGTGAGCCGAGATTGCACCATTACATTCCAGCCTGGGTGACAGAGTGAGACGCTGTCTCAAAACAAAAACAAAAACAAAAAAATACTGTGCCACCTACAGTTAGTAACAAGCCTGCCTCCTTCACCTGCCAGGGTATACTTTCAGGGTCGGGGCTGTGGCTATTCCCAGCTCCCAGGATGGTGCCTGGTACTTAAGGGGAGCCTAATAGGTGTTCCTGGAAAAATTTAGTGCCCAGGATGGGAGCAGGCGTTGTCACAATGTGTGTGTGTGTGTGTGTGTGTGTGTGTGTGTGTGTGTTTGAGGGGGGCTGTATCTTATTCCAGGCAAAGGAGGCTGAGGCTAGAGTCTAGGGCACAGACCATGACAGGGTCTAGCCCGGCATCCCCAGTCCCACCCTGGTCCCCCCGAGGCTATGATTAGCCCTGGTCCTGAGAACAAGGACAGAGCCTCATCTTCCAGCCAATCTTGGCCATGTGGGGAAGTAGGTCAGGGGCTGTAGGATCTGGATAGCTGCTGCACACGAGGGCAAAGCCAGCCCTCCGGGGCCTTGTGGATGGAGACCAGGGTGTGGGCACACCACAGTAGGCCACGATGGCACAGACTGCAGCAGACCTCTGTCCACACCTCCCCAGCTTGCTGGAGACTGTGGGAAGGTCACTTCTCCTTGGACACCTTTCCTCCCCCCTTCCAGCTCTCACCATCCAAGAAGGAGGCATCTTGGGGGAGGAGAGGGTAGACCAACTCCACTCCAGCAGGCCTCCTCCTCCTTCCTGTCCCAACAGCCCCACCCCCACTCCCAGTGATGTCACTTTGGCCACCTCATCACCAGCTTCTAACCCCCTTGCAGTCGCCCATTAGGCCCTCAGATGGCAGCTGTGGGCAGCGGAGGTGGATCCCTCTTTACTCAGTCTCTCATCTGGCACACTGGCCGGGATTCCCGAACCTTGACCCCCTCCAAGCCAGGAGCCATTTGCAAGGGGACCGGGCAGGGGAGGGCTAGGCAACTCCCGACTCTCGAAGGCAGATGGGGGACTCGACTTTCTGCTTCTTCACCGGCAAGGACCCGGCACCACTTCTCCCTGAGTAGGAAGCAAGTTAGGGAAACTTTCTGGGAGTCTTAGAGCTTATAAATCCTGGCAAGGACGGGTGCTGCTGGCTTTGGCGTGAGATAACTTCCCTCTACACGCGTGCCACCCTCCCAGCAAAACATGACGAAGGAGCCACCTCCCGGCCTCCAAAGACTCCCAGCCAGTGCTCCGGCCCGTTAACAATACCAGGGGCGGCTGGGCAGTTGCTGCCTCCAGGACGGGGTGGGCGAGCTGGATGACGGATGCCCTGTCGTCTGGGAAAATAGGAAGAGTGCCCCCTGCCCCCCACTTTTGCAGGTCTCCACCCGTCCGGTCCGCGTCTTCTCGGGCAGCGCCCCCTCTCTCCACGTCCGGGTTCTCCAGAAGCGTCGCTCCTCCAAGTCGGGCGCGCCGGGTCCAGCCCAGCCCCTCCCGGGGTGATAGCGGCCAACAATGGAGAAGCGGACAGGGTCACCGGGCGCTCCCCGCCTTCCTGCCACCGGAACCCCCGCGCTCACCCTGCTCCAGGTCCTGCTGGTTGTACCAGGGTTCCTCTTCTTCTGCGGAGAAGTCCTCCATCGCGGCGGCTCTCCGCATGGCCCCGCGGGTGGCTGGCGGGTGCTGCGGCGGCGCGGCTCAGGGCCGGGGCGCGCGGCCCGGGACAATGCGGCGGAGGCGGGCCGGGCCTCCCGCGTAGGGGACTCGGGCTACAGCGCCCGCGCCGCGACCCCTCGCCATCGGCCGCCCGCCGGGCGCCCACGCGGGGCCTGGCGCGTTGCCGCGGTCCGGCCCGGCCGGGATCCCGCGGAGCCGGGGGCGCCGGGCGGGCGGCGGCGACACAAAGGGTGGAGGGGTGGGGACAGCGGGTGGGACGGTGGCAGGGAGGATCCGGGCCCGCAGGCGGGTCTGGGACGTTAGGAGCGCGCGGGTGCCGCGGGGGGCGCCCCCTGCCCGGCTTGGGTCCGCGCTGCCCCTGGCCCGCCAGGCGACACCCGGAGCCGCCGCTGCATCTCGGTGGAGCCCGCCTGCAGCTTGCGGAGCCCGGCTCCGCGGGGTGGGGCCGGCCGCCATCGACCAATCAGAAGGCGTATGCAAAGATGGAGGCGGAGCCGAGGGCGGGACCCTCTCGTGTCCTGATCTGGGAATTGCAAGATCAACCCTTTCGTCCTCCCGCCACTACCGATTCAGTTTACGTCTCTTGTCTGAAATTATGTTATTTTAGAAGTTGTCGTCTCTCCTAGATCTCCTGGGAGCAAGAATATTGTCTCTTTTTCACAGCTGGCTACTCAGCTCCTAGAGCAGGCTGCTCACCAGTCGGGAGCGGTGCCTCATTCCTGTAATCCCAGCACTTTGGGAGGCCGAGGTGGGCAGATCGCCTGAGGTCAGGGGTTCGAGACTAGCAGGGCCAACACGGCGAAACCCCGTCTCTACTAAAAATACAAAAGTTAGCCGGGCATGGTGGCGTATGCCTGTATTCCCAGGTATTCGGGAGGCTGAGGCAGGAGAATCGCTTGAACCTGGGAGGCGGAGTTTGCAGTAAGCCAAGATCACACCATTGCACTCCAGCCTAGGGGACAGAGGGAGACACCGTATCAAACAAACAAGAACAACAGGCTGGTCATTGATACCTTGCATCGACATTCTTTGAATAAAAATTTACAGTTGCCTTTGGGAACTTGAGTGTTTAAGTGCCTGTGACTGGAAACTACATCCCTACAGTGGCAAAGTTTGAGGGTATTTTACCTGCATTCAAGGTTCTGTTTTCTTTTCCTTGGGACCCATATCCTATATCCAGTTATATCCATTAAAACCATACATATTTGCATCTGTCCAAGCATTCTTTCCTTAGAGGAGTTTTCAGACTCAAGCATTCATGTAACTCATTTTTATTGGGACCCATAATGTGCTGGTGCTGTTGAGAATCTCTGAATAATGTTGTAATATATCCAACAAACAACTTGTATCCAGAATATAGAAAGAGCATCTACATAATCATACCCAACCCAGTAGAAAAGTGGGTAAAAGATTTGATCAGGCAATTCACCAAAGAGGATATACAAATAACCCAATAAACACGCAACAAGGTAATCAACTTCTTTAGCCATCAGAAAAATGCCAATTAAAACCACAATGAGGTACCACTAACCAATCACCAGAGAGGTTTTAGCAAAAAAAGAAAAAAAAAAAAAGCCGGGCACAATGGCTCATGCCTGTAATCCCAGCACTTCGGGAGGCTGAGGCGGGTGGATCACAAGGTCAAGAGTTCAAGACCAGGCTGGGCTCGGTGGCTCACGCCTGTAATCCAAGCACTTTGGAGGCCAAGGTGGGCGGATTACCTAAGGTTGGGAGTTCAAGACCAGCCTGACCAACATGGTGAAACCCTGTCTTTAAAAAAAAAAAAAAAAAAAAAAAAAAGAGTTCAAGACCAGACTGGCTGCATGGTGAAACCCCCGTCTCTAAAAAAAATTTTTTTTAATAAAAAAAGAAAAAGAAAACACAGGCCAGGCTTGGTGGTTCATGCCTATAATCTCAGCACTTTGTAGAGGTGTAGGGTGGGAGGATCACTTGAGTCTGGAGTTCAAGACCAGCCTGGGCAACATAACAAGACCGTATCTCTACAAAATAGTAAAAAATAAAAGTTAGGTGGGCATGGTGACACACTCCTGTAGTCCTAGCTACTTTGGGTGGCTGAGGTGGGAGAATCACTTGAGCCTAGGAGGTTGAGGTTGCAGGGAGCCATGATTCATGCCATTGCACTCCAGCCTGGGTGACAGAGCAAGACCCTGTCTCCAAAAAAAAAAAAAACAAACAAAACAAAAAACCTAATATTGGCAAGAATGTTGAGCACCTGGAACTCTCTCACCCAGTAGAAAAGTGGGTAAAAGATTTGATCAGGTAATTGACCAAAGGGGATATACAAGATAACACTGCTGGAGGGAGTATATAAGAGGACAACCAGTTTAGAAAACTGCTTGACATGGTCAGGTGTGGTGGCTCACACCTATAATCCTAGCACTTTAGGAGGCCAAGGTGGGCGGATCACTTGAGGTCAGGAGTTCAAGATCATCCTGGCCAACATGGTGAAACCCTGTCTTTACTAAAACTACAAAATTAGCTGGGCGTGATGGCACATGCCTGTAGTCTGAGCTACTTGGGAGGCTGAGGCAGGAGAATCGCTTGAACCCAGGAGGCGGAAGTTGCAATGAGCTGAGATTGTGCCATTACACTCCAGCCTGGGCGACAGAGCGAGACTCCATGGAGGCGGGCCAGGGAGTGGGGTGAGGGTGGAGAAAGAAAGAAAAAAAAACTGCTTGATAACCATGAAAGCTGAATAACCTAGGCTCTTGTAGATTGTTTTCCTAGGCAGCTGATCCTGAGATGGAGATTAGCATGCAGGAAGTTGATTAGTGTTATCAATCATATTGGATTAGAGAGGGAAAAAAAAGAGAGGAATTTGACTAGGAAGTGCTCTCAGGATCAACACCTGCAGGAAAGGGAGGGAAGCAGGGTTAGGGGGAGGGAGAACTGGGTTGGGATGTAGCCTCTGCAAAAGCCTCTTCTGATCCCTGAAGAATTTTGAGTCTGGGGTGACCCTTCAAAGCCATTGCAAGTATCAGTGGCGGGGGGCGGGGGGCTTTATATATCCCACCCTTACATATCAATCAGTCATTGAATGACACAGGTCGTCCCTCCGAGGCATATGTGACCTTGGCCAAAGAAATGTTTTTTCAGCTGAGGCTAGTTTGCACAGAGGCCTGGCAGCTGGGACTGCCAGCCAGGGGTCCTCCCAGCAGCTGAGAGAATAGGTCCTTTTGTTCTGAAAGAGTCGGGGATGCATGACAGGCTTCGGGTGAGCATACTCCATAACCCAGCAGTTCTATTCCTATATATGTGCAACAGAAATATGTGCATACCTTATCTCAAAGACATGTTCAAGAATGTTCATAGCCACACTATTCATAAGAGCCCACACTGGAAGCAACACAGACCATCAATGGTTGACGAAGCGTATGTGGCATATTCATGTAATGGAATATTATATAGTACAAATAAAATGATCTACTGTCATGGGCCTGGGTTAAAAAAAAAATGTTGAGTGAAAGATGTCAGACACAAAGAGTAAATACCTGTATTTGTTTCTTCTTGCTTCTGCAACAAATGACCTCAAATTTAATGGCTTGAAACAACACAAATTTATTATTTTACAATTCCATAGAAGTCTGACAAGGATCACTGGCTAAAGTCAAAGCATTGGTAGAAGCTGTGTTCTTACTGGAGGCTCCAGGAGAGAATCCGTTCCCTTGTCTTTTGCACCTTCTAGAGCCACCCATATTACTTGGCTTATGGCCTCTTCATCTTCAAAGCTAGCAACAGAGGGTGGACTCCTTTTTCACATCCAATCACTCTGACCTCTCCACCTCCCTCTTAGAAAGGATTCTTGTGGGGCCGGGCGCAGTGGCTCACGCCTGTTATACCAGCACTTTGGGAGGCCGAGGCGGGCGGATCACAAGGTCGAGAGATGGAGACCATCCTGGCCAATATGGTGAAACCCCGTCTCTACTAAAAGTACAAAAAAGTAGCTGGGTGTGGTGGTGCGTGCCTGCAGTCCCAGCTACTCGGGAGGCTGAGGCAGGAGAATGGCTTGAAACCGGAAAATGGAAGTTGCAGTGAGCCAGGATTGGGCCACTGCACTCCAGCCTGGTGATAGAGTGAGACTCTGTCTCAAAAAAAAAAAAGAAAGGACTCTTGTGATTAAACTGAGCACACTGAATAATCCAGGATCGTCTCCCTGTCTCAATGTCCTTAACTTAATGACATCTGCAAAGTCTCTTATGTTGGGCAAGGTAACATATTCAGAGATTCTGGGGATTAGGATGTGGATATCTTTGGTGGTCATGATTCTATCACAGCACCGCATGATTCCATTTTATATAAAGTTCACGTGTCTGTAATCCCAGCTACTCAGAAGGGAGAGGCAAGAGGTCAGGAATCTGAGACCAGCCTGGGCAGTACAGCCACTCTCTGTCTCTATAAAACATAAATAATAAATAAATAAAGTTCAAAACTGGCAAAATGAATCGAGATAGTGTTTGACTTTGAGAAGGTATGTGGAGAATTCTAAGTGGCTGGGAGTCTTTTTCTAAAACTTTTTAAACTTTTTTTTTTTTTTTTTGAGATGGAGTTCCAGGCTGGAGTGCTGTGTCATGATCGTAGCTCACTGTAATCTCAAAGTCCTGGGCTCAAGTGATCCTCCTGCCTCAGCCTCCTAGATGACTGGGACTGCAGGCTTGTGCCACCACACCCAGTGATTTTTTTTTTTTTGCATCTGTGGCGAAATAAACATAAGATTTACCATTTACCATTTAACTTTTTTTTTTTTTTTTTAGGCAGAGTTTCACTCCTGTTGCCCAGGCTGGAGTGCACTGGTGGCCCGATGTCAGCTCTTGGGTTCAAGTGATTCTCCTGCTTCAGCCTCTGGAATAGAGACAGGGTTTCTCCATGTTGGTCAGGCTAGTCTCAAACTCCTGACCTCAGGTGATCCTCCTGACCTCAGGTGATCCTCCTGACCTCAGGTCATCCTCCTGCCTCGGCCTCCCACAGTGCTGGGATTACAGGTGTGAGCCACTGTGCCTGGCCCGTTTAACCTGTTTTGAGTGTACAGTTAATGGTATTAAATAATTTATAATGTACAACTATCACCACCATCCATCTCCATAGCTATTTTCATCTTATCAAACTGAAACTCTGTATCATTAAACACTAACTCCCACTCTGGAGAATTTTAAACACTAAATCCCATTCGGGAGAATTCTAGCTCCTGATCTGTGTGCTGGTTACACAGGTGAGTTTACTTCATGAAAATTCACCCACGTGTACACTTAAGATGTGTGCACTATTCTGAAGATATATTATACTTCAATCAAATAGTTTATTAAAGAAGAAGAAAGCTGGGCGCGGTGGCTCACGCCTGTAATCCTAGCACTTTGGGAGGCTGAGGTGGGCGGATCACCTGAGGTCAGGAGTTCAAGACCAGCCTGACCAATATGGTGAAACCCTGTTTTTAAAAAAAAAGAAGAAGAAGAAGAAGAGGCCAGGCATGGTGGCTCATGCCTGTAATCCCAGCACTTTGGGAGGCTGAGGTGGGTAGATCACCTAAGGTCAAGAGTTTCAAGACCAGCCTGGCCAACATGGAAAATCCCCGTCTCTACCAAAAATACAAAAATTAGCTGGGCGTGGTGGTGCATGCCTGGAATCCCAGCTACTCAGGAGGCCGAGGCAGGAGAATCCTTTGAACTTGGGAGGCGGAGGTTGCAGTGACCTGAGATGGCCCCACTGCACTCCGGCTTTGGACAACAGAGTAAGACTCCATCTAAAATAAAATGAAATAATTAGGGCCGGATGTGGTGGCTCACACCTATAATCCCAGCACTTTAGGGGGCCGAGGTGTGTGGATCATGAGGTCAAGAGTTTGAGACCAGCCTGGCCAATATGGTGATACCCCATCTCTACTAAAAATACAAAAATTAGCTGGGCATGGTGGTGTGCACCTGTAGTCTCAGCTGCTCGAGAGGCTGAGGCAAGAGAATCGCTTGAACCGGGAAGGTGGAGGTTGGAGTGAGCCGTGATGGCGCCACTGCACTCCAGCCTGGGCTACACAGCGAGACTCAATCTCAAAAAAAAAAAAAAAAAAAAAGAGATTAGATTCGGGCCCACTATGTAGACCATGATTACTATTACTTAAACTTGCTAAACTTTGTATTAGTTTTCATTTTGATGCATAATGTTA
>CAUYLG010075656.1:0-14470 GCA_963573385.1 Cacajao melanocephalus
TCTTGTTGCATTGATCCCTTTACCATTATGTAATGCCCTCTTTGTCTCTTTTGATCTTTTTAGTTTGAAGTCTGTTTTATCAGAGACTAGGATGGCAAAAGTGTCTTTGAGTTTATCTGAGCTAATGAAAGAGGACAAAGGGGCTAACTGAAAGTGACTATTACCCAAACTGTAAGTACATATATTTTTAAAAACAACAGCAAAAATTTGAATTTTTGTGGAGGCAACAAATAGCGCACACACACACACAATCTGAAATGCCACTCTGCTAGAGCGTAAAGAAATGATCATTTTTATTTTTAGTAATGAATCCAATCTGAGAATGTGGCATTGGTGTTAGCTCAACATGTTGGTTAATCCTCTATCTAAATTAGATAATGCTCCCTAACCCAGCTGATTAAAGCCTGCCTTTGTTTGTTTACAACAAGGTATTCTGCCTTCTGAGTGGCTATAAAATACACAGAGGTTCAGAAAGACTAAAGGGACTATGATTCATTCTTCCCCACAGGCCTAACGGAATCAGCATCTGTTTTTAAGTAGGACCCCAGGTGACTCATCTACTTATTAAATTTTGAGAAGCACTTTAAGTTGAATATTCTACTAATATCTATATGACTTTATCAAGACTGACCCTATTGCTATTTTGAGGGTTATAATTCCCTGTTTGAGAGAACTTTCTTGTGCATTGTATGGTGTTTGGCAGCATCCTCAGGCTCTAGGTAGGAGAACCAATAGTTTTCTCCCCTAGCTGTAAAAACAAAAATACCTTCAGACATTGCCAAATGTCTCCTGTAAATCAAATGGCCCGTTTCAAAATCCCTGCTCTAGATGTTTTTATTAATTGTGCTGAGATACTGCATAACAGAGACAGGTGTATGCTTCCAGTTATAATTACTATACAACAAGCCAAAATATAATGACTCAACAATGGTTTAATTACCATAAGTGATAAAAAAAAAACAAAATTTATATGACAATTCAGAGTAAACACAACATGTTTAAAAAATCAAAAATGTTTTCAAACATTGAACATAATTTAAAGTAGAGACTTAACCTAAATATAAGGGCTCAGAATAAAAGAATCAAGTTCTATAGTCAATTCACTTTCAAGTAGTAGATAACACAGATCATGAATACCAAGTATTGTTTTTCTTTGAGTAAAATTATTTCCACCCTGAAAATGTAACCACATATATGTAGTTTTAAATCTAAAAATGAGCAAAAAGTAGGAACAATAAAGAAAAAATAAAAATGTTTGAGTTGATGTTTTAAAAGGGTTTGAACATCAATCTATTAATAAATTTATAATAGTTTTACTTATAAATATTTTATCTGCTGTTTAACATGTTTGAAGTATTTATAAGAGCCAACCAAACTAAATGCTATCAGAGTTTAAATGTTTCAAGGAATTTAAGTTTTAATCACTGTTAAATATTTTTAAATGCTTTTTAAAATTTTACATATTAGATATAAGTTTACTAGATTGTTAGCAGTAAATGTGCCAACAGTTCTATCCCTTCTCACATGCCAAGAGCCCTCAGACAATAAGAAACCTATGAATATTTCAGAGTGCACAAGAGAGCTTCAAGGGTGCTTTGTACCCTTCTTGTAAAGAAAGCTGTTTAACTCATCATTTCTTATATATACATATATATAGATTTCAAATTCTACTAATTGTTTCTAAAACTTAATAACCACGGAACACACTTTTGAGATACTGGAGCCTGTTCTCCCAACCCTGGTTTCTGATTCCCTAGCCTAGCATCATTCTTCACGTTCTTCTACTACTGTAACATTAATCCCACCATCACCATTGCTCAAAGAACATGAACATCACTGTAAAAATCTGACATGTTTTGATTTTTAAATATTGTGTCATTTTTCATGACAGAGAAATCAATAAAAATAGGTTTATGTGAGCTGTGAAGTACATGGAAAACTTCGTTATACATTGAATATAAATCTTTAAATGACATAAACTTTATATTGAGAAAATAAAATTACGTGAACCAGTATAAAAACCTCTAACTGCATAAAAAGTAAATATACAATGAAAAGGTAGTCTCTTTGCTATCACAGTACATATATGTGTGTGTGTGTGTGTGTGTATATATATAATCTACATATACATCTGTTTATATATAAATATTGATAACATAAAGATAATACTATATATATACAGATGTATATGTAGATAATATATATGTATACAAAAATGGGAGAAGACTGAACATTTTTCACTTTGAATTTTTTATTTCATAATAAATATTGGGAATATTTTCATATTAGTACATGTAAATCTACCTTATTATTTTGTAGTTGCTAAGTATTCCAATGGGTGAATATTTTATACTCATTTTAGCTAGTGGCATTGTTGGTTGTTTTGATTGTTCTCAATCATTCATGATTATAATCAAAGCTGAAAAATTTATTTTGTCCTGTAGAATCATTATGTATAATTTACACATATTAATTTCCTCAAAATTCTTAACGTGATTTTGTAACATTAAATATTTCATCTTTGGCAATTTACTATTCAAAAATACTTCATAGGCAATTTAATTTGCTTTGCTTTATGAATTATAGTGAATGGTTTTTCATATGTTTAAAATTAACTTTTTAAATTAACTCTGTATCCACACCCTCTATTCATTTTCTTGTTGGCTTTTTAAAAATCCATGGTTCAATATCTAAATAAGCCTACATATTTCAACATTGAGGCCGCCTGCACCATGAAAGATGACTGAGGAGTTTGCAGTATACTCAGACTCTCAAGGAAAAGGCTCAAAGCAGTTAGCAGTGGCTTAGATATTTTTTCGACAAGTCATTACTAAAATTAATGTAACAATTTAGGCAAGGTCAAATGACTTTTCTCTGGCATCATTTATATCTATAAGGGGAAGTCCTGTGATATACTGAGGAAAAAATGTTGGTATATTTGAAATGGATTGTCAAGAATATTTTCTATAAATAAAATTAATATTGCTATTAAATATACCATGGTATCTTAACTGTCTATGTTGTCAGCACCAATCCTTGTGGCTTGAGATTAAGTACATGCTATTACTGCCAATTGCAGACATGCATTGCTTCTAAGTTTTCCAGCCAATAATCAAGAAGATTATCTTCATCATTGTGATTATAGAGATATTCATGACTTATTATGACTTTTCAGGGAGCCTATAAATACTTGGAATATCACTTTTAGGATCCTGAAATGATAAATGGGCAACCACTAATAAAAGATTGTTATTACAAGATGCTCTTTGTTTACATGAGAACATTAAGTTCATCAGATCGCATCATATATTTTCAAGAATCGAAAGCATATTGTCAGAGCCTATATTCTATGTTTTCAGTATCTGGAATGATCAGAATATGGGGAACACTGATGTTTCAAAGATATTATATTTTTATAGTCCCCTCTGTGTCACAACCTTATACAATGTTCCATCATCTATCACTTCAGTTCAGTTACTATCTTGAACATAAGGAATTACTTTTGGAGGATAATCTGTCAATTATTTAGAAAATTATCCTATGAAAATCTATAAAGATTGTCCAGCTTTTAGATTTTCTCTCTCCTAATTCACTATTGTAGGTGTTTCCTCAATATAAACCACATTAATTGTTCATAAATGTAATGAGTCAAGCAAAATACTTATTATGTAAGTAACTAATAAGAAAACCTTAAAAATCACACAGCAAATTTCCTAAAGTTATGATTAGCTTATTATTTTTGTGGAATCAGTATTTTATTCAAAAATATCCTTATTCTTGTAAGAAATACTTATGGCTTAGTTATCAGCACTAATTTGTGTGTTAGGATTCAGCAATGAACAAAATGGGGAAACACCCTACCTCGTGTATTTTCAGTAAAGACCAAGTTTCACCATGTTGGCCAGGCTGGTCTTGAACTCCTCACCTCAGGTAATCTGCCTGCTTCGTCCTCCCAAAGTGCTGGTGTGAGCCACCACACCTGGCCTTATTATATATCATATTTCTGAATTTATGTCACTATTTGTATCTATATCTTTATCTGTATATCTATGTCTATTATTACATGGTTGATCTTCTTTCCTAGTTTTCTTTCAATGCTGGTGTCCCTGTCTTCAATTCTTTCTCTTATTTTCCTAATACATCCGTATAATAATGAAGATATTTTTATAATCTTTCTTTAATTTATTCCCTATCAGACTATGTTACTTTTCTATTAAGTTTGAATGGGAAATTTCCAGCTTCAAAGCACTATTTGAAAGCATGCAGTTTCTTTTAACATGGGTACAAAAAACCAAACAGCAAGTGTTCTTACTCATAAAAAGGAATGATATCATGTCCTTTGCAGGGACATGGGTGAAGCTGGAAGGCACCATCCTCAGCAAACTAACACAGAAACAGAACATCAAATGCCACATGTTTTCACTCATAAGTGGAAGTTGAACACAGAGAACACATTTTCACAGAGGGTAAAACAACACACATCAGGGCCTGTTGTGTGTGGCCGGGGGAGGTGTGTGTGAGGCAAGGGAACTTAGAGGATAGGTGAATAGGTGCAGCAAACCACCATGGCCATTGAGAAAAAGGGCCTCAGAACTTGAAACTGAAAACCATTGACATAAGTTATTGAGCATTATGGCAGAAAAGTTGCTTTATAACTAGCTGAGCCCTCAGATATGTATAAATAAATATCATCACTGTGCACTTCACCAAGAGATAAACAGAAAGAGTCTTGTTAGCTGTACTCTACAATATTTATTACTAAGAAGTACGTTCTACGTTGGTCAACAAGGGCATATAGAAAGTGTTATGCTTTGGCGATAGTAATTAAGATAACGAGTAGGACAAACATCTGTCACGGTTTATTTGGTACTGTTCCTGGATAAACTTCTGTGTCTGTGTAATTACTTATTAATAGTTTCCATTTTACTTTTAAATATTTCCTGGTTTGGAGGACAATTTATATGGTCACCTTGTTTAGAGGGGCTAGTAATCACATATATATGAGAAAGGCTAGAGAAAACATTAATTATATACATTATTAATTACATATATACACCGAAATAATTGTCCCGTTGTTATCAGAACATCTGCAAACAGATTAGGAAATTGAATTTATTGACAATTGAAAGTCTTCACCCCTTTAATGTTCCTTCCAGAAAATTACTTCTTAATTCTTATTCTTTTCTATCTTAATACATGTTAAAGTACAAATTTTCTGGGTTAAAATAAACAACTAATTCTTAATCACGCCAGTAGTACAAATATAGCCATCCCCGTAATCAGGTTTGGAGGAAGTGGGGTGGGAGAAGAGGAGGGAGGGAGGAAAGAAGAGAGAAAAAAGCTGACTAATATCAGTATAAAATCCACTACATTTTATTTTACTAAGCAACTTTTCTATTGTAATGAATAATATAATGAGCAGTCAAGAGATAACCTAAAAGTTAGAAGATATCCTCCAGATATGTTTATTCATTGAACAAATATTTATACTCACTTGTAAAGAGCCTAGAAATTTTACCTTGCTTTATCTAATTTTCTTTGCATTGTTAAGCCAAATATGCAGCACGTGGAATATTCTTTCCAATCTCATGACTCAGATACTGTTCTTAGTATTCCCAAATGTAATCCTGAAGTCCTCAGTCAGAATTTGTGCAGGCCACATGTAAAGTGAGGAGGGACGTTGTGAAAATTGTCTCCTATGGAAACCGTATTACAGCTTTGTATCTTTATGTGTAACCAGGAACAACATTCACTTACACAAATTGAAATTTTATGAGTAACACATTGTACTATGGGTCATGAATTTTATGTGATTTATAGCTTTGGATCTTAAGCTGAAGGTTTTACAATGTTTTATTTGTTAAACATATTTTTCTGTTAATCTATCGTATGGAGTGTATCCACATAAATAGAGCTACTATAATATTCTTCCCATTTTATTTCCCCTCATTTGTTTGTATATATAAACAAAAAGGAAGATAGAGAACTATGGAATGGCAGGGCTGCTTGGATGCCTGAGTGACTGTGAAATACTAGACTTAAGGATGTTGCTAGGAAGCTGCCGCAGCTCTCTCACTGTAAATTAGTCACTCATTACAGCCAATCAGATAAACAACCTTGCGTGGGATGACTGAGGGGTTTTCAGCTCTTTACGTTATTTGCTGAAGATCACTTTCCTAGCCACATTTCCTTCGATTTGATTAAAACGCATATATTTCTCTTGCCATCTTATCTTGTCATGCAGTTTAACATGCGTTGCTAAGAAATCATCGCATAGAATCACAGAAAGGATGATTTTATGATGGAGGAATATTCATCCCATATTTTCTTCATTTCTTTTAGCTTTTTCTTAGAATGTTTTTCTTAGAATGTTTTAAAAAATGTTTTAGAAGTATTTCTTTGTATCTCTCACCCAGGAAAGGTGTCTTTAGCTGATTCAAAATTATTCCATGTGTGTGTTGGTGCTGCTACCAAAGTGAAGTTGATGGGTCAGTGGAGCTACCCTCTCTCTCTGAATTCTCTAATCTTAGCAATGGTGATGGTGGTATTTACTGCATACTCCACCTCAACACCTCATTGTCAGAGTTAAGTAGAATATCACAGGAAACGGGATTTTGAAAAATATGTAGTGCTACAAAAATGAAAGAGACCATGATGATGTTTTTGTTTTGTTTCAGTTAACCCTATAAGCTATGATACTGTTCAATAGAATTTTCTGCAACGATCAAAGAAACACTTGAAAACTTGGCTATTACCATGCTAAATGTGGTGGATGTGACTAAGGAATTACATATTTAAGTTTATTTAATTTTAACTAATTTAAATTTAAATGGGAACATATAACTAGAGGCTATGATATCAGACAATACAGCTGTAATATTAGTTATTACAAACTAAGACTGTTTTTAAAAACTTGAAAATAATTAACCACTAACCTAATAATTCAGCTAAGTCTAGAAGAGTTAAGAATTAATGAGACTTAGATTTCTAGACTTCTTTGGGGTAGACTATCTTAAATACATACATATACATATACATACACACACACACACACACACACATACACACACACACACACACACATACATACACAGTATGTTAAAAACCTCAGATTAAGGACTGGGCATGGTGACTCACATCTGTAATCTCAGCATTTTGGGAGGCCAAGGTGAGCGGATCATGAGATCAGGAAATCAAGACCATCCTGGCCAACATTGTGAAAACCTGTCTCTACTAAAAATAAATAAATAAAAATTAGCTGGGCATGGTGGCATGTGCCTGTAAACCTAGCTACTTGGGAAGCTGAGGCAGGAGAATCGCTTAAACCTGGGAGACTGAGGTTGCAGTGAGCTGAGATAGAGCCACTGCCCTTCAGCCTGGACGACAGTGCGAGACTCTATATCAAAATCAAAAAAAAAAAAAAAACCTCTTAGATGAGAAAGTAATTTGTTAATGACTATATTTTCAGTAAGTATATTTGTAACTATATTGTTAATAAAACAACTCTTTATACTTGGCTCATATTATGAGAATACATATACACACATAAAGTCTATTTATTTATATAGTATATTGTATCAGGTTCAGCGATTTTACTGTGGAATAGTTCATTAGGGAGTCAAAAACTTAGATACAAGGTCTTACCCAGAATGCTTTCTTATATGACCTTGGTCTATTTGCTCTTCTGCCAAAACACCTTCAATGATTTCCTGTCAGTGATAAAATAAAATCTTGATTTTTCAGCATGGCCTTCACAATCTACCTTCTTCTCATTTTTTCATCTTCTATCACTCTATAACCCACAGTAGGCAACTCATGTATTTTTCAGCTTTTTCATATGTTCAATGAATAATTATCAAGAACCTACTGTATACAAGACATTTTGCTGGATACTAAGGATATACCAATGAACAAAATACCATGTCTGCCACTCATGGAAAATAGTAGAAAATATTGATTAAAATTACGTAACATTATGCATGATATTAGATTAGAATCATGACATAAAAGTAAAAGTTGTGACTGGAAATTACAGCTGGGGCACTGGTTTATTTTGAGGGTGCCAGAAAGTCTTCTCTTAGAGAGTGACAGTCCTAAAGGTTAAAAGCATTTAGCCAGGATGGAGCCTTTAGGTGAGAAATGCAGCAGGACTGTCTTATGGTGCTACCCCTGCCTTTAGTCCTCCTCTTCCCATGGTGAAATCCTGTTTGTCTCATCAAACTCATATATTGCTACCTTTGAAAAACAGTCCAAGAACCTTCATCACTGCTAACCTCTCTGTCATAGCATCACAGTCTGACATATTATAATTGCTTGTATTTATGGCAATCTCCTCTAGACTTTGAGTCCTTTTAGAGAAACATTCTTTGTATTTATATCCTCCAGCATTTATTTATTGTGGGATCCTGAATAAATGTGAGGAATAAAAAATAAATAACATAAATTGCCTTCCCTTTTAGAGCTCAAATTTAAAAGGGGCAACAGCTTTGAAATAAATTTTTGTAACTCTGCTTGATCCATGCTATAAAAGATACCTGCCAAGCTGCAACAGAATAATGAATAACAGCTTTTGGAAATAGGAGTGGCGAGAAAAATAAGAAGCAGGTATCCAAATAAATATTTTCTATAGTTTGATAAAATCTAGTCCATGATTATTTTAAAAAGATCTACTAGAATAAAGATGGGTAAAAACAGCTCAAATATAGTGAGGCAAATGTAACAAAAAGATGAATGGACTTAGTCTCTGTAGAAATATATCTGTCAATATTATTGTGTCCATCAAAGACAGCCCTTAACTGTTGCTAACTAAATCTAGAGCATGGACAATCACTAACCTGAAACTGTTTCCTCTCCTATAAAATGCAGAGTGTGGATGGATATGAGCAGTGTTTTCTAAAGAGTATTCCATATGGCTTCCTAGAATGTTCATACCAAAAAAAAAAAAAAAAAAAAAAGTGTTGGAAGCTCTGTATTCAATAAATTTAATTAGGTTTCTCTAGAATAGGACTTCCCAAAATCTATTATAGTCTAATAAACAGTGTGGCTCACTTCAGGGGCCCAGCATACACCTTTCTCAAATCTTTATGAAACATGAAACCTGTGAATCATTTATGTATATAGTTACAATTTACAATAACAGAAATAAATGGAAAAGGATATAGTGCTATAAAATAGAATAACTCACTTTAGATTGGGTGGCCTGAGTACACTTCTCTGCGATCTGAAGTGTTAGATGAAGGATGAAAAGAAATCACCGAGAGGAAGGAGCAAGCATTTCAGAAAGAGGAAGTAGTACGTCCATATCCCCTGATTATAAAAATTAACTTGGTTCATTCATTTTAGGTGCTGAAAATCCACAATGGGTTGAGCATCTGAAGCTCTGGGTCAGACAAAGCAATGTGGCAGAGGTATACGTAAGCATGGGGCACACTAAGACAGTATTGCAGTGCTCATAATTAATCAATGCACGACTTCATTGAGAAAGGCTTGATAAGAAAGAAAAAGGTCAGCTGAATTAAACAGTGT
This sequence comes from Cacajao melanocephalus, assembly GCA_963573385.1. Classification (NCBI taxonomy): domain Eukaryota; kingdom Metazoa; phylum Chordata; class Mammalia; order Primates; family Pitheciidae; genus Cacajao; species Cacajao melanocephalus. The sequence goes on from CAUYLG010075656.1 coordinate 9,526, forward strand.
GCTTACTGACATGATTGATTTTTCCATGTGTAATTAGTACATTCTGTCATGGCAAATCTTTAACAGCAGTTCATATTCTGGTACTTTAAGCAAAACCCCAGAACCTGGACTTAATTCTGAGAGCAATTTAAAAAAAGAAAAATCACTATGAAGGTGATAAAAACAAGAGATGGATGTGTCTGCCCTCACATTGCTTATGTTTGTATATATACAATGTAATGTTACCCATTCTGTTGATATATCTGACTGTACTTGTTTCCAGTGAGAAAGAAAAAGGGAGTAAGAGATTCTCCTTTTCACAGTTTAATGTCCCCTACACATTTTAAAGTCAGTATACAGGGCTCAATATCACCATTTTAAAACTCTAATTTTTCATCCTTCTCTTTCATTTTTAGTCATACTATTTTTATTCTTCCCCAAAATGAAATGAATAGAAAACTTATTTAGGCAGGATCTATTAGAGTATATTTCTTCTTTCTCTTAACTGTTCTGCATTCAAATTATTCTAAATAATGTATTTCAATTAATATATTCCTTGCAACACAAACTTTGAGTTTGGAAAGCTATTTTTTCTCCTGTCTTATTATTCAATATACTTTCTCATACCCTGGAAGCAAAATATGAAATGTTCAAAGACTGTGCTCCTTTCTCTTGACTGCTGTGAAGTTTCTTTCCTAAGAGTAGCCCATTTAGAACCGTATGCAGCACCATCTTGTGACAAATGAAGTAATTACTTTTAGTAAAGAGCATCTGCACATTACTCTCTGATGTTCTGCATAATTCAACCCCCAATTTACAGGTTTTTACAAAGTCAGTGAGCAGTGAGGAACAGATATGGTATCTTGGCATTTCATGTTATTTTTCCATCAGAATTTGAAGTAAAAAGTAGAAAACAATAACCTTTGAATTATTCAATGTTAAAAATATTCTCTGGAAAGCTATATCCTGCTTTTACTAAAAAATATTTTATACTAATGAAAAAGCAAACTAGAGGTTAATGATGCATTTGAATATTTAGCATCTCCTAGGCTAAAGTTTCTAGATATGGAATCATAATTACCTTACGGTGGTGACATCGAAGGTGATGACCCTTTCTCAAGGAGCCCTCCTCTATAAGCAAGATAAGTACTTACCCTGGTGGCCAGGTGTGGTGGTTCACACCTGTAGTCCTAGAAACTGGCAAGGCACAGACTGGCAGATTGTTTGAGCCCTGAAGGACAAGGCTGCCGTGAGCTGTGATAGTGTCACTTGGTGACAGAGCAAGATCCTGTCCCCAAGTTACTCTATTTTCAGTATACAATTTATACTCAGCACACAGTTATTCTCAACTAAATATTACATACTTCTTTATGGAATAGAGGAATTTTCTGTGCACATGCTTGTGAACAGAAAGTCCTGATTTAATTGTTGCCATGGCTCTTACTCTCCTTAGCACCTCTGTCTGGAAAACACATTCATAAAAGATAGAAACTTTTCAACTCCATAGAAGGGAAATATTTTCTTTATAAAATAGTGGAAAAACATTATTATTGAATGATATGCACTATGTGAAATAGTGTTCTTTTGTAGATGTTGCTCTTTTAGTCATAAAGTTCTCAAATGTTGATTTAAGAATCCCACTTGTTTTGACCTCACACAGAGAATTGAATAAAATAGGTTAGCACTCCCAACTTAGCAAGTCTTTTAGTGAGTATGCTCAAGAAGGAAGAAAGACTTCAGATTATGTAAAATGTTGACCATGGGAGCAAAGAACAATCACAGCATTTCTCCATTGTATCCCTTTTCTAACAAAGTAGAATAAATCCCTGATTAAATAAATCCAACTACTGACATACACACTTAAATGTTATAATTTTTAAAAATTTCAATAGCTTTTGGGGTACAAGTGGTTTTTGGTCACATGAATGAATAATCTCATCAATGAATTCTGAGATTTTAATGCACCTGTCACCCAAGTAGTGTATGTTTTACCCAATACATAGTTTTTTTTGTTCCACACCTCCTTCCCACCCTGTCCCTTCTGAGTCTCCGAATTCCATTATGTCACTCTGTATGCATTTGCATACTCATAGCTTAGCTCCCACTTATAAGTGAGAACATACGGTATTTGGTTTTCCATTCCTGAGTTACTTCACCAAGAATAGCAGCCTCAGTTTCATCCATGTTGCTGCAAAAGACATTATTTCATTCTTTTTATGGCTGAATAGTATTTCATGATGCATACACACCACATTTTCTTTATTTACTCTTTGGCTGATGGGCACTTAGGCTGGTCCTATTTCAATTCCAGAACTAGTTATTATTCTATTCAGGGATTTGACTTCTTCCTGGTTTAGTCTTGGGAGGGTGTAGGTGTCTAGGAATTTATCCATTTCTTCTAGATTTTCTAGTTTGTTTGTGTAGAGGTGTTTATAGTATTCTCTGAAAGCAGTTTGTATTTCTGTGGGATGAGAGGTGATATCCCCTTTATCATTTTTTATTGTGTCTATTTGATTCTTCTCTCTTTTCTTCTTCATTAGTCTGGTAGTGGTCTACCTATTTTGTTAATTTTTTCAACAAACCAACTCCTGGATTTATTGATTTTTTGGGGGAAAGGTTTTTCATGTCTCTATCTCCTTTAGTTCTACTCTCATCTTAGTTATTTTTGTTTTCAGCTACCTTTTGATTTGTTTCCTCTTGCTTCTCTAGTTCTTTTAACTGTGATGTCAGGGTGTCGGTTTTAGATCTTTTCCACTTTCTTTTGTGGGCATTTAGTGCTATAAATTTCCCTCTAAATACTGCTTTATCTGGGTCCCAGATATTCTGGTCCATTTTGCCTTTGTTTTCATTGGTTTCAAACAACTTATTTATTTCTGCCTTATTTTCATTATTTACCCAGAAGTCATTCAGGAGCCGGTTGTTCAGTCTGCATGTAGATGAGTGATTTTGAGTGAGTTTTTTAATCCTGAGTTCTAATTTGATTGTATTGTGGTCTGAGAGACTATTTGTTACTATGTCTATCCTTTTGCATTTACTGAAGAGTGTTTTACTTCCAATTACGTGGTCAATTTTAGAGTAAGTGCAATGTGGTGCTGAGAAGAATGCATATTCTGTTGATTTGGGGTGGAGAGTTCTGTAGATGTCTATTAGGTCTGCTTGGTCTGGAGCTAAGTTCAACTCCTGAATATTCTTGTTAATTTTCTGTCTCATTGATCTGTTTAATATTGACAGTGGGTGTTAAAGTCTGCCACTATTATTGTGTGGGGGTCTAAGTCATTTTGTAGGTCTCTAAAAATTTGCTTTATGAATCTTGGTGCTCCTGTATTGAGTGCATATATATTTGGGATAGTTAGCTCTTCTTGTTGCATTAATCCCTTTACCATTATGTAATGCCCTTCTTTGTCTCTTTTGATCTTTGTTGGTTTAAAGTCTGTTTTATCAGAGACTAGGATTGCAACCCCTGCTTTTTTTTTTTTTTTTTTTTTTTGCTTTCCATTTGTTTGGTAAATATTCCCCCATTCCATTATTTTGAGCCTATGTGTGTCTTTGCACATGAGATGCGTTTCCTGAATACAACAAACTGATGGGTCTCGACTATCCAATTTTCCAGTCTGTGTCTTTTAATTGGGCCATTTAGCCTGATTACATTTAAAGTTAATATTGTTATGTGTGAATTATGATTCTGTCATTACGATGCTAGCTGGTTATTTTGCCTATTAATTGATGCAGTTTTCTCATAGTGTTAATGGTCTTTATAATTTGGTATGTTTTGCAGTGGCTGATACCGGTTTTTCCTTTCCATATTTGGTTCTTCCCTCAGGAGTTTTCATAAGGCAGGCCCAGGGGTGACAACATCTCTCAGCATTTGCTTATCTGTAAAGGATTTTATTTCTCCTTCACTTGTGAAGCTTATTTTGGCTGGATATGAAATTCTGGGTTGAAAATTATTTTCTTTGAGGATATTTAATATTTTCTCCCACTCTATTCTGGCTTATAGGGTTTCTGCAGAGAGATCCACTATTATTCTGATGGGCTTTCCCAATCTGTGAAACTTATTCTTTATCCAGTTTTGTGCCCTTGCTGGTGAGGAGTTGCAATCCTTTGGAGGAGAAGAGGCTTTCTGGCTTTTGGAATTTTCAGCCTTTTTGTGCTAATTTTTCCTCATTTTCATGGATTTATCTACTTTTTCTCTTTCAAGTTGGTGACCTTTGAATGGGTTTTTTTTCTGTTTGTTAGTTTTCCTTCCAACAGTCAGGCCCCTCTGCTCCAGGTCTGCTGGAGTTTGCTGGAGGTCCACTCCACACCCTGTTTGCCTGGGTATCACCAGTGGAGGCTACAGAACGGTAAAGATTGCTGCCTGTTCCTTTCTCTGCAAGGTTCATCCCAGAGGGGCACCCACCAGATGCCAGCTGGAGCTCTCCTGTATAAGGTGTCTCTCAATCCCTGCTTGGAGGTGTCTCCCAATGAGGAGGCACGGTGATCAGAGACCCACTTGAGGAAGCAGTCTTACCTTAGCAGAGCTCATTCACTGTGCTGTGACATTGCTGCTCTCTTCTGAGCAGATAGGTAGGAACATTTAAGTCTGTTGAAGCTGTGCCCACACCTGCCCCTTCCTTCAGGTGCTCTGTCCCAAGGAGATGGGAGTTTTATCTATAAGCCTGTGACTGGGACTGCTGCCTTCCTTTCAGAGATGCCCTGCTCAGAGAGGAGAAATCTAGACAGGCAGTCTGGCTACAGTGCCTCTGCCAAAGGGCAGTAGGCTCTACCTAGCTGCAGTGGGCTCTGCCCAGTTCAAACTTCCAGGTGGCTTTGTTTACATTGTGAGAGGAAAACCGCCTACTCCAGCCTCAGTAATGGCAGATGCCCCTCCACGCACCAAGCTCAAGAGTCCCAGGTTGACTTCAGACGGCTGTGCCGGTAGCCAGAATTTCAAGCCAGTGGATCTTAGCTTGCTGGTCTCTGTGGG